>LPNX010637755.1:370536-381903 GCA_001517045.1 Pseudotsuga menziesii | reverse complement strand
AATGTTGAAAGCTAAACAGAGAATTATAAACTATGTATGCCACATAGATCTCAGAGCTGATTGGTTCTTGAACAAAGTTGATCTTAATCAATCTGATTATAACATGTTTAGGACGACAACCTTTGATTATATGGATAATCTCCAAAAGCAGAATGTTGAACTAAAGGAGTTGCTTAAGAAACTTAAGCATGAAGGAGTAGGTTGGTTGAAATTGCTGAAGGAAAAGGAAGTAGAAAATGAACAGCTAAAGATTGATTTGATCGATCTAACCCTAGAACAAAAGAACCATGATAAAGATTCAAAAATACTTGAAGAAGCAAGAGAGGTAAATCATGATTTGAAGACTCAGCTGGAGAAAGCCAAGAGGACAGAAGAAATCTTGAAAAGACAGCTAGAAGAAAAGGAGGAAACAGTCCAGAAGCTGGAAATGGAGGTAGTTGGTCTTAGGAAGAAAGGTAAGAAAAATGAAGCCTTGGTCAAGCTCCAGGACAGTTCAATTGTCCTAGATAAGATCTTAGATTGCCAAAGATCTCCGCTCGACAAGACTGGTCTTGGTTACAAGAAGAACAAAGAAAAACTTGAAGATGACACTTGGTCTCTGAAGATTCCAGTAGCAGGTCCATCAACGTCCAAAGCTGCCCCCCAGGCACCTGCACATGACAACAAGGAGTTTGGAAGTTCAAAGATGAAACAAGGAGTTAGATCTGTTCATCAAAGCAACTTCATAAAGGAAACAGCTCCAAGAACCAGGTATGAAAATGGCTTCAATGGTTATTGTTATTCTTGTTCTATCTTTGGTCATAAGGCTATGGATTGTAGGTTCTATGGAAGAAGAAGGGCTGGAAGCCCCAATGTCTCAGATAGATGTTGGACATGCAATCAAGTCGGGCATGTTGCTGCCACATGTCACACATTGAGATGCTACACCTGCAGTGGGTTTGGACACAAAGCCCATGAATGTGCCAGTCAAAGAAGTCAACCAAGAAGGAGTACTTCATACATATCAGCAAGAAGATTTGAAGATCAGAAGACAAATGCCTACAGTCAGGGATATGCTCAGGTATGGAAAAATGAAGTTGATCAAAGAAGTGTTGGAAGCTCCAACAGCTCAGTCAGATGTTGGTCATGCAACAAATTTGGGCACAAAGCACAAAACTGTTGGAATGATATGAGAAAACTAACATATAGCTCAGCCAAGAAAACCAGCAAGGACAATGAAGGAACAGATGCTCAAAGGACAGATGCCAAGAAGCAAGAATGGATAAGGAAGACCGAGCAGTTGCAGAAAGGAGAAGCTGATCAGAGCAGGGAGAATGGTTGCCATACGGCAAGCCAAGTGTAAGGTCTCTCAAAGACCTTAACACACCTTGAGTTCATGAGGCTGGAGAATGAACTCAAAGAAGAAAGGATGGTTACTCCAGGGATACAGACAGGTCCTAGGATCGTGCATATTGACAGGGGGAGCAGTTAGCAGTGATCAGAGATTTCAGAGACAAGTATGTGGACACCCTTTGCCATTGATGCCAAAGGGGGAGAGATGAAGACAAAGGGAGAGATGAAGACAAAAGGGGAGCATGCTCATAGGGGGAGCATGAGTTGTTGTCATCAATGACAAAGGGGGAGATTGTTGATGAAATTGTCATTGATGCCAGCGAGGTCTTGCAGTGGCCTCTAGAGATGGTCTTAAATCCTTATGAATGATAGAGAAGCCCTTGCCCTTATAGAATCAATGGATTATTGGAAAGAGTCCTAAGATGTCTTGATGAAGCATTATTGAGCCATGAAGATTCAGTGAATTCACATACACTAGTTCTTGATTTGAGTTATGTTAGAAATTGCAAGAGGATTCACTGAGAAATTGGTGGACTCCAATGGATTCTGAAGAGCCCCCTTCCTCCAATGCCGAGGACCAAATTGGCCAAATTGACATGAACTATATGTAACTCAGTACCGGCCCTTGTCTGTGATCAACTGTAAAGTTGTGGAAAATAAATAAAATCTTCTTATGTCGGCTCAGCTCCATTTATCTTTAAAAAAAAAAAAATATCAAATATTTTATGTCGGCCCATAATAGCAATGTCGGCCCAGAATTTAAAAAAAAGGAAATGAATGTCGGCTTAGCAATTTAAATTCATTAAAAAATTATAATTTATACATGTCGGCTCAGCAATTTATGGAAGAAAATTTAGTATAAATACCCCACGCAATTCTTCATTTTTGAGATGGGAAATTCGGCCATCTCTGAGGCAGCCGTAGGAGCAGTGGAAATTTTTTTGGGAGCAGCTCGTTTTGTGTGGAAATTTGATGGGATAGCTCTGAATTTTTGGACTGAGGATCAATGCCGAGGGTTATAGCAGAAGAGGGAGCAGGCCACATTATTATTAATTTTTTTTGCAGCAGTGTGCCCTAACTATTAGCCTGTGGTTTCTCGGGTAGCAGCAGAGGAATAGTCTGAAATTTGCAGTAGCGTTGCACACAGTCCCGAATTGCAAGGATGAAATTCTTGGTGAATGAGCTCGTTGCCCTATAAGAAGCTAGCTGCCAGAGTTATGCCGTGACTGATAGAAGCCCTTCCAGGCTGGGCTGTGACTGATCTAAGCCCCTTAGGGCTGTTGTGACCAAAGTTTTCGTGGGAATTCTTCCTTTGTCTCTGATGTTAAAGTACTGATTCAGACGCCCAAAAAGGAGCACCATCACTGCTGGGCGTGACTGTTTCTACCAGGAGTTAAATGTAGTGTCTTTCTTTCATCATATGCATGCCAAAGCAAGAGAACTTTCTCATCATTGCGAGCTGTCATCTACAGGAGTAGAACCAGGTTTGAGTTGAGTTTTCTATGTTATGCATATGAGTTGTTCATTTACTGTTATAACAGCTGAATAATGATGCCACCTACAGCACTCTTTTAATCCTGAAAGCTGTGCATATTTGTCCACAATGGGTCCAAAGTTTGAAGATGAACATCGGTGTTTTTGTCAGTAAGTTATTCCATATTTTGGCATTCATATTAAGATTGGCACTGTTTGGTGATAAGGAAATATTTAGTGCTGCAGTTCAATGGCTGGGCAAAAAATCTGCGTTTTGATAAATTGGAAGACAATCCAAGAAAGTTTTTATTATCTTCTTTGTTTTGGGACAGCAGCTCGATAATGATATAATGCTGGACAGTTTGATGTTTTTAATGTATTCTTGGACAAGTTGTTGACACGATGAAGACCTTGAAAAACAAGATGCTAACTGGAGCTTGAAGACTGTAATGATATGGTGGTGATGTAGATGATCAGAGTAATGATGAGATGTAGTATCTGGGGTACAAGAGATGATCAAAGTCGGGCTACTATGGACTGCTGTTTACACAGGTGCTTATCTTTCTTATGATTGCATTTTGCACAGACCTATGAACAGGATTTAGCCCCTTCTTAATGGAGAATAATCTCTGATTTTATGAAGGCAACAAAAGAGGTATAGGTACATAATGAAGGTCTGATTTTGACAACAGACTGAGGTCTGTAAAAGATATTTGCTTCTGTAAATGCATACACAAATGGAGATTGAGATGACAACTATTTGACATGTACATGAAAGTGATTGATAGACAGATTCTATGTGCAGACAATTGACATGTGCAGATTCTTGCAGACATGAGCACCAGTGATGCTTGGTGAGACTTCTTGATGACTTGTTTAAGTTGTGATTATGACAGTGACACAACTGCAATGGAAGACTTAACATGGCAGTGATTAACAACAAACAGTGACTTGACATGATCAGTGAACAACAATTAAGTTGATGAGTAAGGCAGTTGATGATAGTGACAGAGTGAGATCAGACTGACATGTGCTGAACTTGACAAGAATGACTCTGAACTCAGATGGTTGTAAAGCACCGAGGATGCTAAAGTGAAGGCAGATTGACTGAGTCTGGTTGTTTTGTTTACACACACAGTTTTGTCATCTTTTACAGCAGTCAAATTTTGGGACTTGCTTTGAGTACACAACTCTGAATTTGTATGACATACGAGATTGGCTATGAGCATAAAAAATTCGAGGATTGTTTGAAGGTTTGCACAATATAAAACATGCATAGCTAAACAGCTCAAGAGACCAGAAGTTCATTCACAGTCTGAGATTGTCTTTGTTTGGGCAGACATGCAGTATAAATATTTGAGCAGCAGAGGTTGACAAGACCAGAGCAGTAGTAAGCAAATGAACCAGAAGTTGATGAGCAGCTGACCAGTGGTACAGCAGAGATGAGCAGTCCTTGATGACTTGGCAGTATTGAAGAGCAGGTGTGTTGCAGCAGTGTTGATCAGCAGCAGATTGAAGAGACAAGTGATGAAGTAATGTAACAGTGAGCTTTAATGTAAATGCAAGCTTGTCTTGCTTCTGAGGTTAGGATACCTCAAACCCTTAGCAGGGTCTAAGAAAACCAAGTAGGGTCCTGGATTAAGAGTAGGTGCTCTATTTATCAGTAGGTGCTGATTTCGCCTAACGGTTGTAGCCGGACCAAAATAATATAAAAAGATTACAAATTTATATAGTGTGGTGTTCTTCTGTGTTATGGTGCTTTATGAATGAAATGCTTATGCTATGTGAATGATGTTTATGAAATGATTATGGTAGAGTATTGGATTGATGAATTGGTAGCTAACCGTGATAAACTGTGAAAAGGTTTAAAAATTGCTTTACACTGATTCACCCCCCCCTCAGTGTCAACACAACCCCCTGCATGCATTTCCTTAATGATGGTTTTAGATTCCTCCACATTAACACATTTCAAAATTATCCCATCAATGTTCCTCCAACCAAGACCATCTTGAGTTAATATATACTTTTCAACCTTCAATCTCAAGGCTCTCCTTTGGTGGTCTACCAAATAATCAGGGCCAGACAAATTTCTCAGAAAATAGATAATATCCTTATACCATTCATGGTTTTCATCAATATGGGATTTCTGCTCACTATCAAGATTAACTACATGACTACTACCTTTCTCAGTTAATAATTGGGCCAAACCTTGACCTTTCACAGTTTTAATGGGTTTGATCTTTAAATCATATTCTTGGATTCGTGAAATCCAGTTTCTTCTAACACCTATTGTCGGCCGAATGCACACCGACAGCATAAACTTTTGCATTACTATTTCCCAGGAGGGAAATGCATGTCCTTAGGGGCAAGCAAAGAGCCAGGTGTTGTCACTTGATCCCAGCTCCTCCGTTTAGGCTAACTCCTAACGAAGCCAATGGGAGGTAGTCCCTAAAAAAGAGTTATCTAAGGCTCTTGTTGTTAAAGGTGTTCTTAGATGAATGGTGTGAATTAGTGTTGTTTAAGAGTTTTGATATACACAATAGCCAATTAAGCAATCCGCGTTGCTATCTGCAATACACGATATAAATCGAATAAGAGACTGCAATTAAAGCATCCACACATGAATAACTTAGAAATAAACGGACAAATGGTCCAAGCAAGATAATGCAAGAATTAAAAGACCAGTGCCTTAAATGGAGTTAAAGTGTTGGGGATGATGAAATACAAGTCTTTGATGTTTGTGAGATCGTTTTGCAAATGCTCTTGGTCAATTTTATTGTGTATTTTTTAAAATGATCTTGTTTATTAAGGCTAAGAGAATTTCCAACTGGTACGCAACGTACTGGAAATCTAGCCGAAAAAATATTCTAAGTGGCCTCGTTCGAAGACCTGTTGGACCGTCCAGTTTACAGTGAGGCGTTCAATAACTTTCCAACCACTGCAAATGAGGAGAACTACTCAACACCCTGTTGCAGCTGCAGCAATTTCCCAAAATTCTAAAAAAATTTAGGACCCTCCTCCACTTTGAATTAGTTTGATTTTCTTCCTTATTTTGGTCTAATGACTTTTTGAACGTTTTCCAACGCTTGGGTTGCTCTATTACTTGATATGATGTTTTCCCTAATGCTTGAAGTAATCCCATGCATAATCAAGCTCATCGCTGCCTTTTGAATACCTTTGAAGCCACTCTGAATCGGAAGTTCGTTTAATTGACATTCCCTCCGTTGCGAAGGTTTTTGCCTTGTCTTTTTCCGCCGTTGCGGATGACTTTTGGTTTTACGTCGGAAGGTGTGATTATTTCCTTGTCCGCCGTTGCGGACGAATCTTTGCATTTGGTTTCCGCTGTTGCGGATGGGTTTTCACTTTCTTTCCGATTTTCGGTTGTCTTTTGGCTTTCTATCGGAGCCTTTTACCATTTCTTTATTCGTCGTTGCGGAAGGTTTATCCTTTTCGAAAAAAAAGAGTCGTATGCAGATGACTTAGCGTTTTGACCGTCCGCCGTTACGGAAGGAGGTTCCCTTTCGGCTTCCGATCCAAAGTTCCTTCGACGGCCGATCATTAGTTTCTCACGCCTTGCCCACCACTGCGGACGGATTGATGTTATAGCCTTCTGCCGTTACGGAAGGATTCGCGTTCTCACCTTCCGATTCAGAATAGGCTCCCATCCGATATGTTACGTCACACGTGCGGATCATTTCTATATATATGGGGAGGCAGGTTATTATTCTATTGTTATTTTTCTAACTGCTGTGCCCGTCATTGTCGTGCTGTCGCGCTCGCCTGTTTGCGGTACACTCAGTATAGGTGTCTTCATCGGGAAACTTGCCAAACCTCTCCACGTCGGATACGTCTGTGCCAGGTAGGTTTTATTCACCTTCTCCCGTTCCGTTGAAGCATTTGATAAGGTTTTGTGTGGACAGTTTTGGTTGCGGTAGTTTGTTTTTCCCCGGCCGTATTCCTTTTCCGGTTCTTGACGCCTATATAGGTGGGGGGGGGGGTTAATCTTGACTGTTAGCGGGGTGTTTTTAACCCACGGAATAATAATTTTGGCCTGCGGCCTTGTTTGCAAACCCCGTGCGTAGAGATGGGGGTTTGGTGCAGACGGCCGTTACGCCGTCTGCACCAAGCTGCCTCGGGTGGTGATGATTGTGCAGGAGGGGGGGGGTTATATGCGTTTTTTCTGCATTACCTGTTGTTTCTCATCGCAGCCGTGGCCTTTCGTTTTACCCGCTTCCTCGAACTTCTTTTTTGCCGCGCCATTATGTGCACCATGGTTTGGCACTTTAGCCGGTTGGAAGGGATCCGCTGCGGTTTGTAGTTGATAACCATGAGCGCATGGGCATAAGCACCGTTGACGTCGCATGTAGTTTCCCTTGCAATCCCGCGCAGCCCATTTGTGCTCAGTCATCTAAAACCCTAGCCGGTTAGAAGGGATGTGCGATGTTTTAGTTTGTTAAGCGGGAGTCTCATGGGTAGTGGTTTTAATCGAAGCACCATTTGCAGCAAGATGACAGTAATACCCGCAGAAAGCGAAATTTATAGTCAAATTAATGTAAATATCTTTCCGTGAACAGCAAGAGTCCTCATCATTTTTATTTCTGCTAAGCTATATGGTCAAGGTGTTTGGTGGTGGAAAACATAAGCGACTCACACAGTCGTACTGCGTATAGCTACTTTCAATCAGTTTCTTTAACTGCTATGCACAGACTAGATTACCAAGCACTGCGCCTTGTATTTTAATGGTTCTGATAGTCAGGGCATTTTTAGGCTGTACATGCATGCAGTTGTTTCACTACTTGCTATCACGTTAAACACATGAAAATGGCACATTGCATATGGATGTAGTTTATTGCAGTCTAGAAGATGGTTGATGAAATGATTTAATATCATACAACAATGCTTTGTATCATGCTAAGATATAGACGAGATCAATAAATAATGTGCATTTGGTTGTAATAGTCTTGTTAGTCAGGCCAGTCAGGTTATGCAAGCTTATATATTAGTTTCATCAACTAGTTGCTGTCATGGTACACATAGAAAGAATAAAATGCTGCACAGTATCTTGTGAATGTCTGCAACTTGAATTGCTTAATGTCACAATGTTATACATGGCAGGAAGAACTCACAATGTCCAAGAGACAAAAGAAGAAGGCCCCTGTGGTCGAAGAAGACCCAGAAGTAGAGGTCGTCACGAAGACTGAATACATATATGAAGACACTCAATGTGTTTCTGGGGTTGAGCCCGAGTACAAATGGGGTGAAATATATAGATTGATTTCCCGTAGGGAGGTTCCCGACATGGGCCTCGAAGAAGAATCCATCTATGCTAACATAGAGAAATATTCTCTCATGAAAGTTGCCACCAGACCAGAGCTGTTCCCATGCTCTGAGGTAATTGGCTGGATTCTGCCCCGAGTAGACACAACTACAATGATCATGGGAAATGTTGAAGGACAGGGCTATGCTGCATTTAGCCCTGGATATGTGGCGTTGGCTTATCACCTACCAGAAGCCCTGGTTTTCTTGTCAGATGATTGGCTGAACATCATCAGAATGGACCTGGTGGAAACTCTTAGGAGAATGATGTTGCAAGGAAAGCATTATCGATACAGACCGACCAGTGAATATGATACAGCGAGCTTGAGGGCTCCTTACAGATTTATCGCTCTGATGCTTAATAGGATCTTTGGGAGAGCTCATGGCAGACTCTTCAAACTTGAATGGATACCAATTATTTTTCATGTGGCAACCCTAGGCACAGTTTTCAATTGGGCTAGCATGGTGTCCAGCAGTCTTTCTTCTTGCGTGACCTCAGCCTTGGAGGGAGAGTCCAAGAAAAGATTGGAGTTTTACATGAGTTCAATATTAATAGACTGCATATTGTGCAACCAAGCTTTCCCCGGTCTCAGGTGCATCTAGGACAGGGAAAGGATGCCTGTTTATGCCGCTTATAGACCATTGTGGGCTCACCAGTACCATAGCCATTACAGAGAGGTCTGTGAGCACTTCATTATGCCTCTGTACACACTCATTTTTCGAAAGGAGTGTGACTGTATGTCGGAAGAAGCCATGCAAGTGATAGAAGAATACGCGGATTATTTCTTAACTGAAAATGGCATGTACTTCCGGATGTTCGGAGGATCAAGACCACCTTCACTGCTGCCCAAATATGCAACGAATTACATAGTCCACAAGGAGGCAGTCAGACAAGTGTTCATAGATGGAATAGGCAGTTTTCTGTTCGAACATAAGAAGACTGCCTACCCTCCTTTGCCATTCAAGCTAGGAAGCTATAAATTCACCAAGGTGAAACAAGCTGCTGAATTCATAGAGGAGTTGGAGAAGTTCCATTTTGGGGAGATGCCCTACCGCAGAAATGATACCCAAGGCAAGGTTATTGAGCATTGCAAAGAACACAAGGTGCACTTCAAGTACACTCACCATTTTGATAAGGACGAATCTGTCTTCCGAAACGCCCCAAACATGACAATGCTAATGAGAACATTCAAGAAAAAGATCACCACCAAAGGTGGAAAAGGGGACGAACAGGCTAAGGCCGAGGAAGAGGCCAAAAGGAGGGATGAAGAAGCCCAGAGGTTGGCGAAAGAGGCTGCAGAAAGGCTTCATACAGAAGAATAAAGAAGAGTTGCTCAGGAAGCAGCCGAGAAAGCAGAGGAAGCAAAGAGAAAGCTCGATGAGGAGCTTCAAAGACAAGAATCTGAGAGGATAAAGTCAACCCAGCAGTCAGCTTTTGAAACAGCAGCAGGGCAGACTCAGGAAGTGGAAAACCCTGAGGTTCAGACCCCTCAAGTGCCTGCTACCAGCATACCCATAGTTCCCACGCTCAAGCTGGTCCCTTTTGTGCAGGAAAAGGGAAAGGAAATCCCTGATTTCAACACTGTATATTATGATAGGGCAACGAAGAGAATAATAAAGAGGATAGAAAAGAAAGTTGAGGCGGAAGGTCTACCTGGTAAAATGATAACAGATACTGCTGTTATGCTAGGAACCGACCAGGATCCGAGATTTACCCTAAGAGCCGGGTCCGCATTCATCCAAGCTTCAGAAGATAATGTAGGCAAGATAATGCTGGACTTGGAGCAATCCATGAAAACGTCCGCTCAATTAAAAGATACATTGAGGAAAGAAAGGGAAGATAGCAACAGGCTCAAAAGGAAATATGAAGATGTGCAACGGGAAATGAAGTCCTCCAAAGCTGAAGTACAGGCCCTCCAAGTAGAAATGCAAGTCAGGGAAACAACACAGGAGGCCTTAGAGAAAGTGTAGAAGGAATGCCAAGATCTAAAGGGTGAGAAGGGACAACTACTGGCAAAGGTGGAGGAGCTAGAAGAGCAGCTGAAGATCCTCTTGTAGGCCAATGATATGCACACCCTAGAACTGAGAAAGGAACACCAGGAGCAGATTTCTGCTTTGAACACTTCTTTGGAAGTGGCAAGGGAACAACAGGTTGATCTTCAGCCTCTCAAGCAGCATGTATTGACCCAGAAAACCAAGATGCTGCAGCTGCAGACTGCTGTTGAAGAAGAAAGGTGTAAAGTGCTGCAGATCGACGGCCGATTGGAGGAGATCCTGGAAACTGCATCCTACTTTGTGGATAGGTCCCAGGACGTCCTAGAGGTCCTGACTGTATGAATGGCAAGGTTGGAGAACAACGAGGAAACCCCAGTAGATCTACCGGCAAAAGACGAGCAGGCCCTCAAACGGGACTATAACCTAGTGGAGTTTGCTATAAATACTGCTGAAGACTTCAAGAAGGCAGTAAAGAAGACAAAGGGATTATGCACCGAATTCTTCAGAAGACTTCTCAATACATACAACCGGTGTCGGATAAAAGCGGAGGAGAGGCTTGAAGCTTTCCCAGATCACGATACCTTTGTGGAGCTATTGTAGAAGAGACTCCAGGAGGAAGAAGCTAAGGTGCAGAATATCAAAGTCATGGATGATCTGATCTTGAGAAGCCAAGTAGATCACCCAGCGATCAGTGTACTGCTTCTAGAAGATCAGCTCCGATTGAGCACGTCCAGGGTCGAGGCTATCAAGAAACAAGCTGAGAAATTTGAGATAAATATTCAGTTTTTAGAACCTTGTACTTTTGAAGGCATCGCTAATGAGGCTGCAACGTGGAGGAAGTTTCTGGATAGTCAAGTGGGCCCTTCCTCATGAAGGGTCGGTCATCATTTGTAACTAATTTTTGTAAAACATTTAAGAAAAATAGAACGTTGGGAGACGAGAGGTTGGGAAGCCCAAAGGCCACTTTGGGCAGCCCAACAGTCTGACCCCTTTTGTATAAATGTAAAAGACTTAGAAGAAAGGGGAACTTTTTGCCAGTGAAACTGGTGAGGACATATTGTAAGAAGAACTATTTCATTTTGCAATAAAAAATTACAGTTTGCCTGTTGGAGAAAGCTTAGTGGAATATTCAAATGTTGTACTATGGATTTGTTGAAGAGGAACTATTTCGTTTTCAGCTTTATGTCCATTAACTGTGAGACCGTTCTAACTCATTGAACCTATGTTCTTGTATGAATGTTTTTCTAGTTT
>LPNX010637755.1:335995-370457 GCA_001517045.1 Pseudotsuga menziesii | reverse complement strand
GATTTCCACTATGAGTAATGTGTGCTGTTCAAAAAACAATTGGCTACCTGATTGTGAAATATCTTTACTCGTTCGTGCAATGTATGAAGAAATATCAGCTAATTGTAGTTTCTCTTTATGTTGCATGCGCAATTTACATTACTCATAATAGAATTTAGTTTGCTCTCTAGGGATAGATAGATAGGAGGTTAGATAGTTAATTGGTTTACTTCATGGCTGCATATGTGATTTAGATGCCTGTGAGCCTTAAGACAAGAGGTAAGAACCTGCGCATCACATTGTGTAGTTCCTTGCATCTTTATCACCCTTCATTGTTAGTTAGGCATTTGCATTGCATGCATTAAGTCAAAAATACAAAAACTCGGTGGACCGAGCCGCAACCGGTAAGACCCTTTGTTTTGTTACTTTGACCTACGGTAGCCGGACCGCAAACCGGACAGATTCCCTATACCAAACAGTCAATGGGCTAGTTGGGAACGTTGATTGGGGAGAATCTTTTACTGTTGTCGCCTGCGAATTTCCAGGCCTCAACACACCCCCAGTAAAGATTTTCCCACTTAGAATATTACCGCGTTCAGCGCCGGTTCGTTGGTTATGGGGTGATAGATTTTATTATGATTGTTCTTGGAGTTAAGTGTTGATCTCGGTGTATTGTGATGCCAAGACAATAAAAAATGTTAACTCAGCTGGTCACATGAATCCTATGAGGGTCTCTTGATATACGCAGGGTACGAGGGAGCTCAAATCCGTAGTGGTGTTGTTTAATGCACAACCGTACGACAAGAGCCTTTCGATATACTATCGAGTACGTGAAGTACTTTTCTATATACCCGAAGTTACGTGAAAAGCCATTCGATATACCGGTTGGTACATGGAAGAACTACAAGCCCTCGGGATGCAGTGTAGGAAATAAACGACAACTTTCATGCTTAACAACGCCGGAACACGTCTCTAACTTACACACAGTTACTAAATGATTTTAAATCTAAGCTAGCGTTAATTTTATCTTGAGCGGTTGAGTGGATGCATGAGATATAGACAGGAAATGTAAAAAGAATGCAAATCCTAGCTATATGACGATGCACATTTTTCTTTCGCTTTTCAATGCAAACTACTTAAGGTAATGAGAGATTTATTATTTCAATCCAAAATGTTAACCCAAGCAACAATGAAAAGAAGAATTCCTTCCTAGAGTGCAACAACTCTAACTTTCTGCAATAATAAGCCAAAAAGCGTAATGAAATCGAAGATGTGACAAATCTTAACAATGCACAAAAAGACAAAATAATGAAACACTTCGACTTTCAAATATATGTATCAAAATGAAACTTCGATAGCTAACACTTTTCAAACATACAAATAGAAAACAAGAGAATGCCTACTTCACTTGACTAGTAAAGCATCCAAAAATCAACAAAAACCATTCCAAACAGAGATAACATTTAGACCTAGGGATTGTATGACTATCATATGCAACCTACAAACCACAATCCATCAAACCAAAACCCAAAAATAAAGGAAATCTAAGCTGATCCCTCAGTTTTGAAGGGCTGGCGCACCCTACTACGCTGCACCAGAGTGCCAGAGAGGGGCTGGCGCACTTACTGCACAGGGAAAGAGTGCCAGTGGCGCACTTACCAGACAGCGAAAGGGCGCCAACAACACAGTGGCGCTCTATATTCACTACCCATGTGCGCCAGAGGGCCCGAGAGGCTAGATTTCCTAAGGGAGAAGGACTAGAGGTCTAGTACTAAACCCAAAAAGAGTCAAGGAGGTCCAAGAAACTCTTCTATGACAAATCACAAAGGAGGGAGGGTGTCTAGAGGCTAGGAAATGGATTGATAAAGAGACATGAAATAAAAAACGAAAGAAATCAGATCTATGTTACTCGTGAGTATGGTCGCCAAATTTGTTGTCGGATAATCTACCCTAGCAGACTCAAGCTAGATGTCCCTAGTCCAACTAGATCTAGAACAAATCAAGTACATAATATAACCTACTTTCCTAGATCAATCAATAGAGATGCAAGTCAATAGATAGATCACTAATCCAAAGTCTGCAAATCCTGAACTAGAAAAGGAAAAAGGTCGACACTGGAGATGATTTGAAAATTTTAGCAAAGAAAAGTGATGAGAGTAAGGAGTTGTTGAGTGATCGACCCCATAGCTGCAGTCTACGGGGCGCGATAATGAGGATGAGTGTTTCAAAGCAAAAGAAATGGAAGAAAGGAAGAATGAGTAATTCAATCTAGGAACATGTCAACTTGAGTCGCTCCCTACTTGAGACAACGACCTAGAGAGAGGCATTCACTTGGAATAAGATTGAAGAGTGCAGTGGCTAATTCGATCAGAGAAGAAGTTACCTTGATTCATGCCCTATCTAATAGGGACTACCAATACTGATTAGGGATTTGACATGGGGAGCAAAGAGGAAGCTACCCAAATAAGAGAAGAAAAAGTAAGGGTGAATTAGCTTAAAGCAAAGATAAAGCGAGGAAGAGTAATTAACTTAAACGCTGGAACCCATTGAGCTACGAAAATGATGATCTCAAGTCTTATGTTGCATGGGAATGCCCCCTCTCCCCTTCGTTCGCTCCCCCTCCGTAAGCATGCTCGAAGAATGCTCACCTGAGTTTATCGTACCACCAATAAACGTTATCAAATATAAAGCAATGAAAAACTAATTAACGCACATTTTGAGAATGAAAAGAGTTGGAAGACGAGAGAAACTTATTTGAAACAGATGCTAAGAAAGTAATTTGAAAAAGTATTGATATGGGTGTTAAACACACATGGTTGTACAAGAGTTCCCGTAGCTATCCTAGAAGTTTTGCTTTGCTTCAATCAACCTGCACATGTTACAAACATTTCTCGTAAAACCACAATCTTGAACTAGAAAAGGAAAAAGGTGGACACTGGAGGAATGAAGGTATCGAGTGATCGACTCCATAGCTGCAGTCTACGGGGTGCGATAACGAGGATGAGTGTTTCATAGTAATGAAATGGAAAAATGAAAGAATGAGTAGTTCGATCTAGGAACATGTCAATAAAAGTCGAGCTGTACTCGAGACAACGACCTAGAGTGAAGCATTTAGTAGGAATGAGATTAAATAATGCAACGACTAATTCGATCAAGAAGAAGTTCCATAAACTGATGCTCTAACCAATATGAACAACCTAGAAGGATTCATGGTTTGACAAAGAGACCAAAGAGGAATCTACCAAAATGAGAGAAGAGAAAGTAAGGGTTGAATTAACTTAAAGCAAAGATAAATCGAGGAAGAGCTAATTAACTTAAATGTTCGAACCCATTGAGGTATGAAAATGATTATCTCAAGACCTATGTTGCATGGGACTGCCACCTCTCTTCATCCTCTGCTCCCTATCTCGCTTTCACTCCCTAAGCATGCTCACCTAAGTTTGTAGCAGCACCAAGACAAGTTAGCAAAGATAAAGCAAAAAAAACTAACTCACTCACATTTTTAAGATGAGAAGAGTTAGAAGCGGAAGAATCTTTTTTGAATTAGTTGCTAGAAAATAACTTGAAAAAGTGTTGATAAAGGTGATAAATATACATGGTTGTAGAAAATGTTCCACAACCCTCCTTGAAGTTTTACCTGGTTCAATTAACCTGCATATGTTACAAAAGTTTCTCCAAAAATCACAAGCCTAAACTAGAAAAGGAAAAAGGTGGACACTGGAGATGATTTGGAAATTTTAGAGAAGGAAAGAGATGAGAGCGAGAAGTTGTTGAGTGACCGACCCCATAGTTGTAGTTTTCAGGGTGCGATAACGACGAAGAGTGCTTCATGGCAAAGAAATGGAAGAAGAGAAGAATGACTAATTCGATCTAGGAACATGTAGACTCGAGTGCTCTACTCAAGTCAACGACCTGTTGCCGCCTAATTTACACTTAAAGACACAGGAAAGTCACAACCTGCTATGTGTGTCTTTGGAGGCAAGTGAGAGTTGTGGACCATTGTCACCACAGTCCACAACTCCTCCGTTTAGGCAAGATCCCAACAGAGCCAAGGGGGGTAGTCCCTATAGGAAAGCTAAGTTCCAGATTTTTTAATTAATCACAAATTAATTAAAGGGATCTTTTATTAAGACTAAGGCTAAGGTTCTGAGAGATGACAGTCAAACTGATGCAATATGCAAGATTTAAATGACAGTCAGTCCTTTTATTTATAACCAGTGCCTAAAGAATGGAGTCAGAAAATGCAACTTTAAATGGATGCAAATCTAAGTTAATTATCCACAGTCTAACAAATGAGATGAATAAATGAACAAATGGTACAATTATAAACAGTAATTAACGAAGATATTTAAGCACTGTACAGATGATCTAAATTTATCAGTATAAACCAATCCAATAAAATAATTACAATTTAAAACAGTATGAACCAGATTTACAAATTATGGACAAGATATAGTAGAAAGACAATGCCTTAAATGAAAATTCTTAAACCAATAGTAAAAAGGGACAGACTTTAAGTCGAATTACTTGAAGTAGTTAAACCAATGTTAAGCATTCACCACATCAACAACTGCAGAACTGAAAGTAAATGTAACTGAAAAGGTAAATGAGACTGAAAGTAAAGAGTTGTAGTGCAATGCTGGAGTGAAAGTGTGCTGAAATGAAAAAGTGTTGTAGAACCGGTTTTGCAATGTCTCTTGGTTTATTTTAGTAAATTTTATTAAAGTTTTTCTTCTTGGAGTTAAGTTTTAGAACCGGTGGTGTGACTACCCCGATCTAGTGCTTCTCAAGTCAAAGAGGGAATGCTGTTGCGCTCAACAAAGTGGGAGCAAAGCCCACCCGTAGCTCACAGGTCAAACCCCAATGGCCTGGTGCTCAAAACGGAGGACGTAAAACGCCTAGAGACCCCCCTCGGTCTACTACCCCAAGTCGCCTCCAAGGTCACTGTTTTTAATTAACAGGAAAATTACTAGATGGATGCCTATTAAACTAAGACTTCTCTATTCCCTGTCGTATCTCGTGAGTACCCCGAAAGGTGATAACCGAGTAGAGGAGCAGAAAATATTGAAGTTTTTGTTGGTTAATTTTAGAGGGTAAATTTTAATATTTGGGTGATTAGCATACAAGGTTAATTTTAAAACTATCAACAAGATCAACCAAGCGGTATCCCTTATGGGAGGTGCTGGTACTTGATCTTGGACTTGGAAGTAAAATGTGTTTGAAATTGTAGTAAAAAGAAAGTGTTGTTCTAATTACCTAAGCCCCCACTTTTCCTGCTTTTCATATCCAACTTGAAGTCCCTAAAGGGAGATGACAAGTGGATAGAGGATACGCAGGATAGATGGGTTGTATGGTTACTTCCTTTAACAGAAAATTAAAGATTACTGAACTTGAAAGAAAACTGTAAAATGAATGCCTAACCGCACAACAATCTCTATGACAGAAATGGTGGTCTGTCACAGAGATAGGTGGGAAACAGAAATAAAAATTATGCTTAAGCTAACCTCACAACAATCTCTGTTACAGAGATGGTGGTCTGTACAGAGATAGGTGGGTAACAGGAAAAATAAAACTGAGTACACTAACCTCACTTCAATCTCTGTGACAGAGATGGTAGTCTGTCACAAAGATAGGTGGGTAAACAGAAAAGCTTGCATAAACAGAAATCTAAGCAACTACTTCCTACTCTACTTCCTAATCTATTTACATATATATTACGAGTGCTTTATAAATTTTGCAGAATACCCCAAGAGAACTTCTCGTTGGGGTTTACAAATATCAGAAAAATGTGAGAGAAGAGTGAAGGTTTGAACCCCTTTTTGGAACCGGTTGAAGGTTAAGGTAATTTTGGGCCAATTTGGGCAGCACCTCCCCTTCACCTGTGTAAAACCTGTCACAAACCAGCAAGCTTTGTTCGCTGGAAATCATAGTAAACACTAAAGAAATTATCAGAAAAATTAGTACCCAAAAACCACTAATTTACAGTAAAAATCTGAGTGTAAAAATAACAGACATATAATGTTTAGAGGGCTGAAAACTGAGTTTCCAGCCACCTAAATGATGCTAAAACAGTAGATCTAAATTATTTAACTAATATACTAAGAGTTGGGGCTTTAAAACCAAGGTTTTTATCACTATACAGTGATAAAAACTGAGTTTTAAAACCCTTGTGAACAAAAGTGTGAAAATGAAAAACAGAGTTTTAATCAATGGAGAAAGTGCTCCTTTGTTCTAGATCCCTGCAAATACACTTATAAGAGCTGCAAAATGTAAGGAAAGAGGTGAGCACATAAATAAACCCTACAAAATACTTTGTAGAATCTTACTAATCTATTCAGAAATGCAGATAGAAATACTTCTACCTATAAGTCTCTCCACAAAATACTTTGTGGAGAGCTATCTAAGCTAATACAAATGCAACTAAAACAAATACAAAGCAGGTTACCTCACAAAAAAACATGAAATGTAGACACCAAGAACTTCTCCAAAGATTACTTGTATTAAGCCCCAACTAGGGCAAGAAGATTACAATAGCAAAAGAATATGACGGAAGAGTGGAGAAATATTCCGGCAGCATAACAATAGCATGAGAGATCATGTCAAATGAGGGAGTGAGACCCCCATTATATAGTTGAGGAAGACCCCAACCTCTTGAAGATCAACGGTCAAGATTAAATCTAGATCTAGATTAGATCTCCACCACTAGATGTAGGGATTTGACTTTTTTACCACTCTCAACCAATCCACACCCTTAAATTAATTTTCAATCCATGGCTTAGATGCTTGATCCATGTCTCAATGCATCTACACCCTTAGATTTAGGGTTTCCATGACTCAAGTGGGGCGTCCTTTGACTCAATTTTTAATTTTATCTTTAATTTTTTAATCTTTTATATAATCTTTAATCTTTTATTTTATCTTTTACTTTTACTTTTTATCTTTTTATTTTTAAATCTTTTACTCTTTTATTTTTATCTTTTTATTTTTAAATCTTTTAATCTTTTATTTTTATCTTTTACTTTTTACTTTTATCTTTTTATTTTTAAATCTTTTAATCTTTTACTTTTTACTTTTATCTTTTTATTTTTAAATATTTTAATCTTTTATTTTCAAGTTTTAATCTTATATTTTTTATTTTATCTTTTATTTTTTAATTTATCTTTTACTTTTTATTTTTATCTTTTTACTTTTTAATCTTTTATTTTTTAATTTTTAATTTTTAATTTTTATCTTCTATTAAGACAAGAGGAGCACCCCACTTGGGAAATCTTCAAAAATTATTTTGACCATGGGCGAGGTTTATTTAAATAAAAATTGACTATGCTTAATCACCCCCCAAACTTAAATACTATGGCCTTATTTGATTTTTTCCTTCAAAATGAAATAATTTAAATTTTTGACTTAGGGAAATTAATTAATTCCCTAGGGGAGATAAACCCCTCCTGACCAAAATTGGTCTCTCTTCAACCACTTGTCTGAATGACATGGGACTTAAAGCAGTGGCTTAGGGGGTTTCATAGCAATTTACCTTGCATTCATAGCCCCTATTACAAAGTGCCAATGCTTGAGCAATTACATTATTACATCAAAACTGAGTTAATTAACCACAGGGTGAAATTAATTAACTAGAAAAATAAAAATAAAAAAAACAACATAACGAAACTCCGCAAGACTCTATACAAATGTCTAGCATGGTCATGAATAACATTTTGAAGCCTTAGCCACTTCATGGACTTGACTGGTAGAATGCCCGTCACCACTTTGGAGGATTTTGAGTGAAAAACCAAACCAATTAAAATCGTTTAGGCAACAAGATTAATTGGAAAGGGAAAAAACACTCGATGAGGGGACTTCCCTAACAACCAGTTCCATGGTGTGGCATCCATATCATATGACCCACACTAGCACATATAATTACATTAATTTTCCCACGCAGGGGAGCGGACATTTCGTTTTACAAAGGGGCAATTGCCCTGTAGAAATGAAAAAATCCTCAGATTTTTCCAAGGTACAATTTGTCTTTACTTGACTTTTGAAGTTCTGATCATAAGCTTTTCTTCTTATTTCATCCAATTCCACTAACTGATTTACTCTGTTTTGAAGTGCAGACTCTTCTATGTCAAACTCTCGGAGCAACTGATACACTGGCAGGGTAAGGTGAACTGGTAGCTGGGCTTCTACACCATATACCAACTCAAAAGGACTCTTTCCTGTAGATGTTTTCTTTGTTATTCTATCAGCCCATAAAACATGCTTTATTTTACTATCCCAAGACCTTTTGTTTTCCCCTAAAATTTTCTTGACTATGGTCATTAGATTTTTGTTACTAGATTCTGCTTGACCATTTCCTTGAGGATAATAATCTGATGCATGAGATAAAACTATGCCATACTTTAAACAAAATGCAGACATTTCTGCTGAGCAAAAGGCCTTAGCATTATTTGTTACTATCTTTGAAGGCACTCCAAATCTTGTTATTATCCTATCTTCAAGAAAATCCATGATTACCTTTTCATTTGCAGATTTAGTGGGAATAGCCTCTACCCATTTAGTAAAGTAATCTGTAGCTGTTATAATCCATGAAAACCCATTACTTGAATTATCTTTAAACTTCCCTATGAAGTCTAAACCCCACTGCTGAAAAGGTGCTTCTACAACAACTGGCTGAAGGGGAAGGGCAGCTAACTTTTGCTTTCCAGTGAACAACTGACAACGCTCACACTTCCTTACAAATTGATGCACATCTGAAAATATGGTGGGCCAATAATATCCAGCTCTAAGAATCTTATGGGTGGTGGTTCTAGCAGCAAAATGACCACCACAAAATCCATTATGAAAGTCATCCATTAGTTTTTTAGATTCATTCTCATCCACACATCTAAGGATAACTCCATCTGGATTCCTCCATCCTAAACCATCTTTAATTAAGATATACTTGGATGCTTTGAGTCTTAAGGCTCTTCTCTTATGACCAACAAGATGACTTGGGCAAGTTAAGTTTTTAAGATAGAAAATAATATCAGAATACCATTCAACTTGCTCAAGCTTTAGCAAATCCGGGGATGACTCTGGAACATCAATCTCACAAACCATATTCTGATCAACCAAACCTAAAGGCCTTCTCATTACTTTCTGTTAACATCTTAGCTAATCCTTGTCCTTTGATTAATTTAGTGGGCCTGATTTCTAAATCATATTCCTGAATTTTAGCAACCCATCTACTTCTTGGACCCAGGCCTTCTTCTTGAGTTAACACATCTTTAATTGCTGTACTAGGAAGATACCCAATTACTTTGGCATACCCTATGAAAATCCTGAAATGCTTAAGAGATTTTACCAGGGCATAAGCCTGTTTTTCTATTATATGGTACTTTAATTCTGAATCTCTTAAGATCTTGCTCATGTATGCTATGGGTTGTTCTTGACCTTGGTCATTTTTCTGTAATAAAACACCAGCAATGGTGTCTTCAGATGCAAAAGAGAAAAGATAGAATTCTTTAGCGTAATCCGGGCTGACCAATACGGGAGCTTGACCACATGCATCTTTTATTTGCTGGAAAGCTCTTTTTCTTGTTTCATCCCATTGAAACTTGACATCATTTCTAAGTAACTTATTCAAAGGCTTAGTTACTTCTGCTAGATTAGGAATAAATCTCCTAAGGAAATTAATTGTACCAAAGAAAGATTGGAGGCCTTTCTTTGTACTAGGCAAGGGAAGTTTAGCAATGGCTGCAACTCTTTCTGGATCTATTTTGACACCTTCTTTACAAATTATGTGACCCAGTAATTTTCCCTCAGTAACCCCAAAAACTGACTTGGCTGGATTTAACGAGATCCCAAATTCTCTGCATCTTTCAAAAACCTGTTTTAAATGCCCTATGTGACTTTTCCCATCCTTAGAAAAAACCGTTAGATCATCTTGATAAATTTCAATAATTTTTCCAATTAAACCTCTGAAAGCATAATCCATAGCTCTTTGAAATGTGGCTTCAGCATTAGATAAACCAAAAGGCATCCTGATATATTCAAAGGTTCCCCAAGGAGTTGTAAAAGTTGTTTTATGCCTATCTTCTTCTCTGACTCTGACTTGGTTATAACCAGAAAAACCATCAAGCATTGAAATCATACCAGATCCTATTACTCTTTGCAATAAAGTTTCCATTTTAGGGAGGGGATAGTTATCTTTTTTGCACACAATATTTAGATTTCTGAAGTCAACACACAACCTGATTTGACCATTCTTCTTTCTAACCACGACCAAATTGGAGCACCAAGAAGAATGTCTAGTGTGGGCTATTATTCCAGCTTTCAACATCTTTTGAAGTTCTTGTTGTACTAAGGAAGCCAACTTAGGATTTATTTGCCTAAGTTTCTGTCTAAATGGTTTGGCTTCTTCTTTTAGCGGAATAGTATGCTGAATTACATCTTCCTTATAGACTTTAAGTTCATCATATGTGAAGGCCAAAACATCCCTATATTCCCTTAGCAAATTAATAATCTGTTCTCTTTCTTCTCTAGGTGTCTTTTTGCCAATCTTAACCATTCTAGGTTCTTCATTAGTTCCTATGTTTACCTCTATGTAATCACTTGGCTTTGTGCCTGATTCTTCCTTAGGTTTATGGCCATCTTCTCTATCAAATGCCCTTTCTAAAGACACAACTTTCCTAGGGGCTGGATTAAGCTTTTGACTTTCTTCTGCATAATAGCAACCTTCTTCCTCTTCACTAATGTGAAAGTCAACAAATTCTCCTATATTACTCAAAAACTTAATCACTTGCTTATCATCATCAAAGACCTGCCAATTATCTACATTATCTGGAACTGAAGGCCTGAAGATAACTTCCATTTTAACTTCTTCATCTACTAATTCTGGTGGTCTTTGAAGGGTGGAAGCAGCAATTGCAAGTCTATCTGCTTTAGCATTAAATTCTCTAGGAATTGCAATAAATTCTATGTGATCAAAACATTGAACAAGATCCAAAATTGCATCCCTATATCTTCTTAACCTTTCTGACTTGCAAGCAAACTATTTATTAACCTGTGAAATGATCAAATCTGAATCACCTTTGACCTCTAATTTCTTGATACCCTTATCTTTACACACCTCTAGACCAAGGAGCAAGGCCTCATACTCAGCCACATTGTTGGTGGCATTAAATTCTAGTCTATAGGAAAAATTGAATTCCTTATGGGAAGGGGATTCAATAACTATGCCTGCACCTTTACCAGCTCTAGAGAAAGCCCCATCAAAGTGCATATGCCATATTTGATTAACTCTTTCATCTTCATTTGATTCTTCAATAGGTCCCAACGAGTTAGCCAAAATTGCATAATTTCCCAAGTCATAAGTTTTATACTTTAATTCATTGTTAGGATTTCTTGGGTCTTCTACATGGTGTCTCATCTCCAACTCTCGATTCAATCTAACAAAATTCCCTTCAGGAGTTGGAATGGTGGCATAAATCAAGTCCATTTGAATATTTCCTCCTAAGTCTGCTCCAGTTTTTCTTGAGAGTAACATACCCCAAGCATCTGGGACATCTATCACTACTATGTCCATTTCTATTTGAATGTCCGGAAAAGCTGCTAAGTGTACTTGTAAGCCTTTAATCAAACCACACACTTCAATCATCTTACTGTCCATTGCACAAATGTTATGATAAGGCCTTGAGATCCTTAGATTTAATTGTTCCATAACTTTTTTAGTCATCACATTTGAGCTATCCCCTGAATCTAACATGCAGTTGTGTAAAAGATGATTGTTTACTAACAACGAGAGGAAAAATGGCTGGTTCTTTTCATTTCCTTTGTCCATACTCTGAAGAATGACAGGTGCATCATGGTAGGCTATGGCTTTATCCACATTATTTTGACAAGGTTCTTCTATAGCTTTGAGTAATTTTCCCTTTTGAGAAGGGATCTTCATGAGTTCTGCTACAGGAACCAACATCTTAGCATTATTTAACCAACCTCCTAGATCAATGTTTAATTGTGTATTAGGAGCAATTGAAATAGGAGGGGGAGGAGGTACCTTAGGAACATTGGTTGGAGTTCTTTCTTGACTTTGATTCTTCTTACCATTTCTTTGGTAAGTTATTCCTCTATACCTAGAGAAATCTGACACTTGCTGCTCACTAGGCTTAGGGCCAAAAGCTGCTTCTGCTACTTCATTTATTGACTCAACACTTTGACTATTCTCAACTAGATCCATCCATTCATACATGCCAATATCATACTTCTTCCCACACATGTTTACTTGTTCATTCTCTGTTTTTTCATTCATTTTATCACTTATGATTTGCAAAAAGACTTGACAAGTGTTTTCTTCATGAAAATCCCCACAAGGCCTACAATATGGAATAGCTTGATGGTCAACCACATTGGTAGACTCTAGAGGATAAGGGGCCTTTGATCTTGAGGTGGGTGTCGTCTCTGGTTTTGCCACCTATCATTTGGCTTGTTTGGATAGAAATTATTTCCTCTGTTTCTTTCCAAAGAAACTACCTTGTTTTGTAAGGCTGTCTGGTTTGCCTGCATGGCAGCTAGCTGATTAGCATGATTCACTTCCATTTGCTTAATCAGTTGGGTGAGCTTATCTATGGAGTCACCTTGAGGTTCCTGGTTTTCAAACTTAACTTTTTTTCCTTCATTAGCCTTTGAAGAACTACCCCTTGAAAACCCAGGAATATTAGACTTACCAGCAGCTTGCATATTTTTATCTATCTCGATAGCTTTTTCTTGTGCATCCTTAAGATTTGCAGGTTCCTTATCCCTTATCTGATATTTCATTTCTCCTTCAAAGGCTTGGATGTAATAAATCAAGAGAGATGCTTCTTGGGGCTTGATGTCTGCAGGAAGGCTTTTTACTAAGTCATTAAACGTTTTATTAAATTCTTCCATGGTCTCATTTTCTTGCTTATGACTAGTATGCAAGGCTGCCAACAAGAAATGGTTATCCCTTCTATCACCCCATCTATCATTGAAAGCTTCTATGATTTCTTTGAGAGTTTTGAATTTATTATCATTTTGATCTTGAAACCATTCCATGGCATCATCTTCTAAAGACAAAATGAACAACCTCATCTTGACATCCTCAAAGTTATGAGCATTACACCACTTGGCAAGGAATTGGTTGAACTTGGTGATGTGAGACTTGGCACTGATGGCATTATTACCTTGGAAGGAAGGTAACTTTTCTATAGCTTTATCTGGCAAATCATGAGGATAACCAATGATGTTAGAAAAATCACATGGCTTGCATAAATCATCCATTAGTGAGGATTGGTTGTTTTGGGCAAACAACAAATGGATATCAGAGATAGCCTCTTCTCCAAGATTTGCAAGGAGTCTACGGGGAGCAAGTCTATTCAACCTCCTCCTATACACCCTTTGAGGCTCAGTGAGGGAGTTGAATAGACCTCATGAATGGCTCCGGGTAGAATACCTTACTATATTTTGAAGTGGAGTCGCCACTTGGAGAAAAAGATAGCTCTAATATGGGTAAATACGTTATTAAAATTAATTAAAGAATTTTATTAATAGTTTAACAAATTAAAAAATTAAAAACTAATTAATTAAGTCAGACCAAGGACAAATGACTTGTCCCCGCCAACGGCGCCAAAGATGTTGCCACCTAATTCACACTTTAAGACACAGGAAAGTCACAACCTGCTATGTGTGTCCTTGGGGGCAAGTGAGAGCTGGGGACCACTGTCACCACAGTCCACAACTCCTCCGTTTAGGCAAGATCACAACAGAGCCAAGGGGGGTAGTCCCTATAGGAAAGCTAAGTTCCAGATTTTTTAATTAATCACAAATTAATTAAAGGGATCTTTTATTAAGACTGAGGCTAAGGTTCTGAGAGATGACAGTCAAACTGATGCAATATGCAAGATTTAAATGATAGTCAGTCCTTTTATTTATAACCAGTGCCTAAAGAATGGAGTCAGAAAATGCAACTTTAA
The DNA here is from genome assembly GCA_001517045.1 of Pseudotsuga menziesii. Classification (NCBI taxonomy): domain Eukaryota; kingdom Viridiplantae; phylum Streptophyta; class Pinopsida; order Pinales; family Pinaceae; genus Pseudotsuga; species Pseudotsuga menziesii. The sequence goes on along the minus strand of LPNX010637755.1, from coordinate 356,514 downwards.
ATGAATGCAAATCTAAGTTAATTATCCACAGTCTAACAAATGAGATGAATAAATGAACAAATGGTACAATTATAAATAGTAATGAACCAAGATATTTAAGCACTATACAGATGATCTAAATTTATCAGTATAAACCAATCCAATAAAATAATTACGGTTTAAAACAGTATGAACCAGATTGACAAATTATGGACAAGATATAGTAGAAAGACAATGCCTTAAATGAAAATTCTTAAACCAATAGTAAAAAGGGACAGACTTTAAGTCGAATTACTTGAAGTAGTTAAACCAATGTTAAGCATTCACCACATCAACAACTGCAGAACTGAAAGTAAATGTAACTGAAAAGGTAAATGAGACTAAAAGTAAAGAGTTGTAGTGCAATGCTGGAGTGAAAGTGTGTTGAAATGAAAAAGTGTTGTAGAACCGGTTTTGCAATGTCTCTTGGTTTATTTTAGTAAATTTTATTAAAGTTTTTCTTCTTGGAGTTAAGTTTTAGAACTGGTGGTGTGACTACCCCGATCTACTGCTTCTCATGTCAAAGAGGGAATGCTGTTGCGCTCAACAAAGTGGGAGCAAAGCCCACCCGTAGCTCACAGGTCAAACCCCAATGGCCTGGTGCTCAACAAGGAGGACGTAAAACGCCTAGAGACCCCCCTCGGTCTACTACCCCAAGTCGCCTCCAAGGTCACTGTTTTTAATTAACAGAAAAATTACTAGATGGATGCCTATTAAACTAAGACTTCTCTATCCCCTGTCGTATCTCGTGAGTACCCCGAAAGGTGATAACCGAGTAGAGGAGCAGGAAATATTGAAGTTTTTGTTGGTTAATTTTAGAGGGTAAATTTTAATATTTGGGTGATTAGCATACAAGGTTAATTTTAAAACTATCAACAAGATCAACCAAGCGGTATCCCTTATGGGAGGTGCTGGTACTTGATCTTGGACTTGGAAGTAAAATGTGTTTGAAATTGTAGTAAAAGGAAAGTGTTGTTCTAATTACCTAAGCCCCCACTTTTCCTGCTTTTCATATCCAACTTGAAGCCCCTAAAGGGAGATGACAAGTGGATAAAGGATACGCAGGATAGATGGGTTGTATGGTTACTTCCTTTAACAGAAAATTAAAGATTACTGAACTTGAAAGAAAACTGTAAAAGGAATGCCTAACCGCACAACAATCTCTATGACAGAGATGGTGGTCTGTCACAGAGATAGGTGGGAAACAGAAATAAAAATTATGCTTAAGCTAACCTCACAACAATCTCTGTTATAGAGATGGTGGTCTGTAACAGAGATAGGTGGGTAACAGGAAAAATAAAATTGAGTACACTAACCTCACTTCAATCTCTGTGACAGAGATGGTGGTCTGTCACAAAGATAGGTGGGTAAATAGAAAAGCTTGCACAAACAGAAATCTAAGCAACTACTTCCTACTCTACTTCCTAATCTATTTACATATATATTACAAGTGCTTTATAAATTTTGCAGAATACCCCAAGAGAACTTTTCGTTGGGGTTTACAAATATCAGAAAAATGTGAGAGAAGAGTGAGGGTTTGAACCCCTTTTTGGAACCGGTTGAAGGTTAAGGTAATTCTGGGCCAATTTGGGCAGCACCTCCCCTTCACCTGTGTAAAACCTGTCACAAACTAGCAAGCTTTGTTCGCTGGAAATCACAGTAAACACTAAAGAAATTATTAGAAAAATTAGTACCAAAAAACCACTAATTTACAGTAAAAATCTGAGTGTAAAAATAACAGAAATATAATGTTTAGAGGGCTGAAAACTGAGTTTCCAGACACCTAAATGATGCTAAAACAGTAGATCTAAAGTATTTAACTAATATACTAAGAGTTGGGGCTTTAAAACCAAGGTTTTTATCACTATACAGTGATAAAAACTGAGTTTTAAAACCCTTGTGAACAAAAGTGCGAAAATGAAAAACAGAGTTTTAATAAATGGAGAAAGTGCTCCTTTGTTCTAGATCCCTGCAAATACACTTATAAGAGCTGCAAAATGTAAGCAAAGAGGTGAGCACATAAATAAACCCTACAAAATACTTTGTAGAATCTTACTAATCTACTCACAAATGCAGATAGAAATACTTCTACCTACAAGTCTCTCCACAAAATACTTTGTGGAGAGCTATTTAAATAAATACAAATGCAACTAAAACAAATACAAAGCAGGTTACCTCACAAAAAAACATGAAATGTAGACACCAAGAACTCCTCCAAAGATTACTTGTATTAAGCCCCAACTAGGGCAAGAAGATTACAATAGCAAAAGAATATGAGAGAAGAGTGGAGAAATATTCCGGCAGCATAACAATAGCATGAGAGATCATGTCAAATGAGGGAGTGAGACCCCCATTATATAGTTGAGGAAGACCCCAACCCCTTGAAGATCAACGGCCAAGATTAGATCTCCACCACTAGATCTAGGTATTTGACTTTTTTACCACTCTCAACCAATCCACACCCTTAGATTAATTTTCAATCCATGGCTTAGATACTTGATCCATGTCTCAATGCATCTACACCCTTAGATCTAGAGTTTCCATGACTCAAGTGGGGCCTCCTTTGACTCAATTTTTAATTTTATTATTTTTAATTTTATCTTTAATTTTTTAATCTTTTATATAATCTTTAATCTTTTATTTTATCTTTTACTTTTACTTTTTATCTTTTTATTTTTAAATCTTTTAATCTTTTATTTTTATCTTTTACTTTTTAATTTTATCTTTTTATTTTTAAATCTTTTAATATTTTATTTTCAAGTTTTAATCTTATATTTTTTATTTTATCTTTTATTTTTTAATTTATCTTTTACTTTATATTTTTATATTTTTACTTTTTATTTTTATCTTTTTATTTTTTAATTTTTAATTTTTAATTTTTATCTTTTATTAAGACAAGAGGAGCACCCCACTTGGGAAATCTTCAAAAATTATTTTGACCATGAAGGAGGTTTATTTAAATAAAAATTGACTATGCTTAGTCACCCCCCAAACTTAAATACCATGGCCTTATTTGATTCTTTCCTTCAAAATCAAATAATTTAAATTTTGACTTACGGAAATTAATTAATTCCCTAGGGGAGATAGACCCCTCCTGACCAAAATTGGTCTCTCTTCAACCACTTGTCTGAATGACATGGGACTCGAAGCAGTGGCTTAGGGGGTTTCATAGCAATTTACCTTGCATTCATAGCCCCTATTAAAAAGTGTCAGTGCTTGAGCAATTACATTATTACATCAAAACTGAGTTAATTAACCACCAAGGGGTGAAATTAATTAACTAGAAAAATAAAAATAAAAAAAACAACATAACAAAACTCCGCAAGACTCTATACAAATGTCTAGCATGGTCATGAATAACATTTTGAAGCCTTAGCCACCTCATGGACTTGACTGGTAGAACGCCCGTCACCACTTTGGAGGATTTTGAGTGAAAAAGCAAACCAATTAAAATCATTTAAGCAACCAGATTAATTGGAAAGGGAAAAAACACTCGATGAGGGGACTTCCCTAACAACCAGTTCCATGGTGTGGCATCCATATCATATGACCCACACTAGCACATATAATTACATTAATTTTCCCACGCAGGGGAGCGGACATTTCGTTTTACAAAGGGGCAATTGCCGTGCAGAAATGAACAAATCCTCAGATTTTTCCAAAGTACAATTTGTACAACTATGTACATCTTCATGTACATGGAGTTGCCACCTAGCCGAAATAGGTGGGCAACACGACCCAAAGTGAAGCATTCATCGAGGTTAAGATGAAAGAATGCAGTGAATAACTCAATCAAAGAAGAAGTTACCTCGACTCATGCCCTATACAATAGGGACGATCTAGAGGGATTCAGGCTTTGACATGGGGACCTAAGAGGAAGCTACCCAAATGAGAAAAGAGAAAGTGAGAGTTGAATTAACTTAAAGCAAATCTAAAGCGAGGAAGATCTAATTAATTTAAATGTTGGAACCCATTGAGGTATGCAAATGATGATCTCAAGTCTTAAGTTGCATGAGAATTTCTCCTCTGCTTCCAAGAATGCTCACCTAAGTTTACGGCAACACCAAGAAACGTTAACAAATATAAAACGAAGAAAAACTGATTAACTTACATTTTGAAAATGAAAATAGTTAGAAGACGAGAGAAACTTATTTGAAATAGTTGCTAGGAAACTAATTTAAAAAAGTGTTGATATGGGCGTGAAACACACATGGTTGTACAAGAGTTCCTATAGCTCTCCTAGATGTTTTACTTTCCTTAATGAACCTGCACATGTTACAAACGTTTCTCGTAAAACCACAATCCTGAACTAGAAAAGGAATAAGGTGGACACTAGAGATGATTTGAGAATTTCAGTGAAAGAAAGTGATAAGAGCAAGGAGGTGCTGAGTGATCGACCCCATAACTGAAGTCTTTGGGGTGCGATAACGATGATGAGTGTTTCAAAGCAAAGAAATGGAAGCATGAGTACTTCAATATAGGAACATGTCAACTGGAGTCGGACCCTACTCGAGAAAACGACCTAGATTGAAACATTCGTTCGGAATGAGATTAACACATGCAGTGACTAATTCGATCAAACAATAAGTTACCTCGACTGATGCTCTACCCAATAAAGACGACCTAGAGGGATTCAGGGTTTGACAAGGGGACCAAAGAGGAAGCTATCCAAATGAGAGGAAAGAAAGTATGGTCAAATTAACTTAAAGCAAAGATAAATCGAGGAAGAGCTAATTAACTTAAATGTTAGAACCCATTGATGTATGAAAATGATGATCTCAAGACCTATGTTGCATGTGAATGCCCCCTCTCCCCATCTTCTGCTCCCGCTCTCGCTCCCTAAGCACTCTTCAAGAACGCTCACCTTATTTTACAGCAGAACCAAGACAAGGGTTCTCGTAGCTCTCTAGAAGTTTTACGTTGCTTTTACAAACGTTTCTCGTAAAACCACAATACTGAACTAGAAAAGGAAAAATGTGGACATTGGAGATGATCTGAAAATTTCAGCGAATGAGAGAAATGAGAGCGAGGAGTTGTACACGAGTTCCTCTAGCTATCTTGGAAATTTTACTTTCCTTCAATGAACTTGTACATGTTACAAACGTTTCTCGTAAAACCACAATCCTAAACAAGAAAAGGAAAAAGGTAGACACTGGAGATGATTTGAAAATTTCAGCAAAGAAAAGTGATGAGAGCAAGGAGTTGTTGAGTGATCGACTCCATAGCTGCAGTCTATGGGGTGCGATAACGAGTACGAGTGTTTCAAAGCAAAGAAATGGAAGAAATGAAGAATTAGTAATTCGATCTAGGAACATGTCAACTCGAGTTGGGCCCTACTCAAAACAACAACCCAGAGAGATGCATGCACTTGGAATAAGATTAAAGAATGCAGTGACTAATTCGATCAAAGAAGAAGTTACCTCGACTCATGCCCTATCCAATCGAGACGACCTAGAGCAATTCATGCTTTGACATGGGGAGAAAAGAGGAAGCTACTATAATGAGAGAAAAAAAGGTAACAGTGAATTAGCTTAAAGCAAAGATAAAGGCAGGAAGAGTAATTAACTTAAATGTTCAGACCCATTGAGGTAGTAAAATGACGATCTCAAGTTTTATGTTGCATGGGAATGCCGCCCCTCCCCTTCCTTCGCTCGCCCTTTGTAAGTATGCTCGAAGAACGATCACCTGAGTTTATGGTACCACCAAGAAACGTTAGCAAAGATAAAGCGAAGAAAAACTAATTAACGTACATTTTGAACATGAAAAGAGTTGGAAGACGAGAGAAACTTATTTGAAATAGTTGTTAAGAAACTAATTTGAAAAAGTGTTGATATGGGCGTTAAACACACATGGTTGTACAAGGGTTCCCGTTGTTCTCCTAGAAGTTTTACTTTGCTTCAATGAACCTGCACATGTTACAAACGTTTCTCGTATAACCACAATCCTGAACTAGAAAAGGAAAAAGATGGAAAATGGAGATGATCTGAGAATTTCAGCGAATGAAAGTGATGAGAGAAATGAGGTGTTGAGTGATCGATCCCATTGCTGCAATCTACGAGGTGCGATAATGAGGATGAGTGTTTCAAAGCAAAGAAATGGAAGAATGGAAGAATGAGTAGTTTGATCTAAGAACATGTCAATTCGAGTGGGCCCTACTCGAGACAACGACCTAGAGTGATGCATTTAGTAGGAATGCGATTAAAGAATGCAGTGACTAATTCGATCAAAGAAAAAGTTACATCGACTGATGCTCTACCCAATAGGAACAACCTAGAGGGATTCAGGATTTGACAAAGAGACCAAACACGAAGCTACCCAAATTAGAGAAGAGAAAGCAAGGGTTGAATTAACTTAAAGTAAAGATAAATCGAGGAAGAGCTAATTAACTTAAATGTTCGAATCCATTGAGGTATGAAAATGATTATCTCAAGACCTATGTTGCATGGGAAAAGGAAAAAGGTCGACACCGGAGATGATTTGAAAATTTCAATGAAGAAAAGTGACGAGGAAGGAATTGTTGACCGATCGACACCATAGCTGCAGTCTACGGGGTGCGATAACGAGGATGAGTGTTTCAAAGCAAAGAAATGGAAGAAGGGAAGAATGAGTAATTCGATTTAGGAACATGTCAACTCGAGTTGGGCCCTACTCGAGACAACGACCTAAAGAGAGGCATTCACTTGGAATAATATTAAAGAATGCAGTGACTAATTCAATCAAAGAAGAATTTACTTCGACTCGTGCCCTATCCAATACGAACGACCTAGAGCGGTTCAAGCTTTGACATGGGGAGCAAAGAGGAAGCTACCCAAATGACAGAAGAAAAAGTAAGGGTGAATTAGCTTAAAGCAACGACAAAGAGAGGAAGCGTAATTAACTTAAATGTTGGAACCCATTGAGGTATGTAAATGATGATATCGAGTCTTATATTGCATGGGAATGCTCCCTCTCCCCTTCCTTCGCTCCCCCTTTGTAAGCATGCTCAAAGAACGCTTCCCTGAATTTATGGTACCACCAAGAAACGTTAGCAAAGATAAAGCGAAGAAAAACTAATTAACGTACATTTTGAACATGAAAAGAGTTGAAAGACGAGAGAAACCTATTTGAAACTGTTGTTAAGAAACTAATTTGAAAAAGTGTTGATATGGGCGTTAAAAAACACATGGTTGTACAAGAGTTACCGTAGCTCTCCTAGAAGTTTTACTTTGCTCCAATCAACCTGCACATGTTACAAACGTTTCTAGTGAAACCACAATCATTAAACTGGAAAAGGAAAAGATGGACACTGGAGATGATCTGAGAATTTCAGCAAAGAAAAGTGATGAGAGCAAGGAGGTGTTGAGTGATCGACTCCATAGCTGTAGTCTACGGGGTGCGATAACGGGGATGAGTGTTTCAAAGAAAATAAATGGAAGAATGGAAGAATGAGTAGTTCGATCTAGGAGCATGTCAACTCGAGTTGGGTCCTACTCGAGACAACGACTTAGAGTGAGGCATTCATTGGGAATGAGATTAAAGAATGCAGTGACTAATTTGATCAAACAAGAAGTTACTTCGATTGATGCTCTACCCAATAGGGAGGACCTAGAGGGATTCGGGGTTTGACAAGGGGAACAAAGAGGAAGCTACCCAAATGAAAAAAAACAAAGTATGGTTGAATTAACTTAAAGCAAAGATAAATCGAGGAATGCCTCCTCTCCTCATCTCAAGACCTATTTTTCATGGGAATGCCCCCTCTCCTCATCTTTCGCTCCCTCTCCAGCTCCCTAAGCATGCTTCAAGAACACTCACTTGAGTTTACAGCAGCACCAAGACAAGATTTCTCATACCTCTTCTAGAAGTTTGACGTTGCTTCAATGAACCTGCACATGTAACAAACTTTTCTTGTAAAACCACAATCCTGAACTCGAAAAGGAAAAAGGTGGACACTGGAGATGATCTGAAAATTTCAGCGAAGGAGAGAGATGAGAGCGAGGAGTTTTGAGGAGTTGTACAAGAGTTCCCATAGTTGTCCTAGAAGTTTTACTTTCCTTCAATGAACCTACACTTGTTACAAACGTTTCTCATAAAACCACAATCCTGAACCAGAAAAGGAAAAAGGTCGACACTGGAGATGATTTGAAAATTTCAGCGAAGAAACATGATGAGAGCAAGGAGTTGTTGAGTAATTGACCCCATAGCTGAAGTCTTTAGGGTGCGATAACGAAGATGTGTGTTTCAAAGCGAAGAAATGGCAGAAAGGGAAGAATTGGTAATTCGATCTAGGAACATGTCAACTTGAGTCGGGCCCTGCAAGAAACAACGACCCAAAGAGAGGCATTCACTTGGAATAAGATTAAAGAATGCAGTGACTAATTTGATCAAAGAAGAACTTACCTCGACTCATGCCCTATCTAATAAGGATGACCTAAAGCGATTCAGGCTTTGATATGGGGAGCAAAGAAGAAGCTACCCAAATTAGAGGAGAAAAAGTAAGGGTGAATTAGCTTAAAGCAAAGATAAAGAGAGGAAGAGTAATTAAATTAAATGCTGGAACCCATTGAGGTACGAAAATGATGATCTCAAGAGTCTTATGCTGCATGGGAATGCCCCCTCCCCCCTTCCTTCGATCCACCTCCGTAAGCATGCTCAAAGAACATTCACCTGAGTTTATGCTACAATCAAGAAATGTTAACAAAGATAAAGAGAAGAAAAACTAATTAACGTAAATTTTGAATGTGAAAAGCGTTGAAAGACGAGAAACTTATTTGAAATAGTTGCTAAGAAACTAATTTGAAAAAGTGTTGATATGGGCACTAAACACACATGGTTGTACAAGAGTTCCCGTAGCTCTCTTAGAAGTTTTACTTTGTTACAAACGTTTCTCGTAAAACCACGATCCTGAACTAGAAAAGAAAAAAGGTGGACACTGGAGATGATCTAAGAATTTCAGTGAAGGAAAGTGATGAGACCAAGGAGGTGTTGAGTGATCGACTCTGGGAATTTCAGCGAAGGAAAGTGAAGAGAACAAGGAGGTGTTGAGTGATCGACCTCATAGCTGCAGTCTACAGGGTGCGATAACGAGGATGAATGTTTCAACGTAGAGAAATGGAAAAATGGAAGAATGAGTAATTCGATCTAGAAACATGTCAATTTGAGTCGGGCCTTACTCGATACAATGACCTAGAGTGAAGAATTTAGTAGGAATGAGATTAAAGAATGCAGTGACTAATTCGATCAAAGAAGATGTTGCATCAACTGGTGCTCTACTCAATAGGAACGACTTAGAGGGATTCAGGGTTTGACAAATAGACCAAAGAGGAAGCTACCCAAATGAGAGAAGAGAAAGTAAGGGTTGAATTAACTTAATGCAAAGATAAATCGAGGAAGAGCTGATTTTCTTAAATATTCGAACCCATTGAGGTATGAAAATGATATCTCAAGACCTATGTTGCATGGGAATGCCCCCTCTCTGCATCCTCCGGTCTCGCTCCCGCTTTCGCTCCCTAAGCATGCTCACTTGAGTTTGCAGCAACACTAAGACAAGTTAGCAAAGATAAAGCAAAAAAAACTAACTAACTCACATTTTGAAGATGGGAAGAGTTAGAAGAGGAAGAAGCTTATTTGAAACAGTTGCTAAAAACTAACTTGAAAAGTGTTGATAAAGGTGATAAATATACATGGTTGTAGAAAAGGTTCCACAACCCTGCTAGAATTTTTACTTGGTTCAATTAAGCTGCATATGTTACAAAAGTTTCTCCAAAAATCACAAGCCTAAACTAGAAAAGGAAAAAGGTGGACATTGGAGATGATTTCAAAATTTTAGAGAAGGAAAGACATGAGAGCAAGGAGTTGTTGAGTGACTGACCCCATAGCTATAGTCTACAGGTTGCGATAATGCCAAAGAGTGCTTCATGGCAAAGAAATGGAAGAAGGGAAGAATGACTAATTCGATTGAGGAACATGTCGACTCAAGTGCCCTACTCGGGTCAACGACCCAAAGTGAGGCATTCATGAAGGTTAAGATTAAAGAATGCAGTGACTAACTCAATCAAAAAAGAAGTTACCTCGACTCATGTCCTATACAATACGCACGACCTAGAGGGATTCAAGATTTGACATAGGGACCTAAGAGGAAGCTACCCAAATGAGAAAAGAGAAAGTGAGGGATGAATTAACTTAAAGCAAAGATAAAGCGAGGAAGAGCAATTAACTTAAATGCTGGAACCCATTGAGATACGAAAAATAATGATCTCAAGTCTTATGTTGCATGGGAATGTCCCCTATTCCCTTCCTTCGCTCGCTCTCCGTAAGCATGCTCGAAGAACGTTCACCTGAGTTTATGGTACCACCAAGAAACGTTAGCAAAGATAAAAGTGAAAAAAAACTAATAACATACATTTTGAACATGAAAAGATTTGGAAGACGAGAGAAACTTGTTTGAAACAGTTGCTAAGAAACTAATTTGAAAAAGTGTTGATATGGGCGTTAAACACACATGGTTGTACAAGAGTTCCCGTAGCTCTCCTAGAGGTTTTATTTTGCTTCAATGAACCTGCACAAGTTACAAACATTTCTCGTAAAACCACAATCCTGAAATAGAAAAGGAAAAAGGTGGACACTAGAGATGATCTGAGAATTTCTGTAAAGGAAAGTGATGAAAGCAAGGAGGTGCTGAGTGATCGACTCTGAGAATTTCATCGAAAGAAAGTGATAAGAAAAAGGAGGTGTTGAGTGATCGACCCCATAGCTGCAGTCTACGGGGTGCGATAACGAGGATGAGTGTTTCACAACAATGAAATGGAAGAATGGAAGAATGAGTAGTTCGATCTAGGAACATGTCAATTCGAGTCAAGCCCTATTCGAGACAACGACCTAGAGTGAGGCATTCAGTAGGAATGAGATTAAAGAATACAGTGACTAATTCGATCAAAGAAGAAGTTGCATCGACTGGTGCTCTACCCAATAAGAACGACCTAGAGGGATTCGGGGTTTGACAAAGAGACCAAAGAGCAAGCTACCTAAACGAGAGAAGAGAAAATAAGGGTTGAATTAACTTGCAAAGATAAAATCGAGGAAGAGCTAATTTTCTTAAATGTTCGAACCCATTGAAGTATGAAAATGATTATCTCAAGACCTATGTTGCATGGGAATGCCCCCTCTCTGCATCCTTCGCTCACGCTCCCGCGTTCGCTCCCTAAGCATGCTCACCTGAGTTTGCATCAGCACCAAGACAAGTTAGCAAAGATAAAGCGAAAAAAAACTAATTCAAATTTTGAAAATGAGAAGAGTTAGAAGAGGAAGAAGATTATTTGAAACAGTTGCTATAAACAAACTTGAAAATGTGTTGATAGAGGTGATAAATATACATGGTTGTAGAAAAGGTTCCACAACCCTTCTAGAAGTTTTACTTGGTTGAATTAACCTGCATATGTTACAAAAGTTTCTCCAAAAATCACAAGCCTAAACTAGAAAAGGAAAAATGTGGACACTGGAGATGATTTGGAAATTTTAGAGAAGGAAAGAGATCAGAACTAGGAGTTGTTGAGTGACCGACCCCATAGCTGTAGTCTACGAGTTGCAATAACGACAAAGAGTGCTTCATGGCAAAGAAATGGAGAAATGGAAGAATGATTAATTCGATCTAGGAACATGTCGACTCGAGTGCCCTATTCGGTTCAATAACCCAAAGTGAGGCATTCATCGAGGTTAAGATTAAAGAATGCAGTGATTAACTCAATCAAAGAAAAAGTTAGCTCGACTCATTCCCTATACAATATGGATGACCTAGAGGGATTTAGGCTTTGACATGGGGACCTAAGAGGAAGCTACCCAAATGAGAAAATAGAAAGTGAGGGTTGAATTAACTTAAAGCAAAGCTAAAGCAAGGAAGATCTAATTAACTTAAATGTTGGAACCCATTGAGGTATGGAAATGATGATGTCAAGTCCTAAGTTGCTTGGGAATGCCCCTTCTCCCCTCCCTCCGCTCTCGCTCCATAAGCATGCTCTAAGAACGCTCAAGAAAAGTTAGCAAATATAAAGAGAAGAAAAACTGATTAACTTACATTTTGAAGATGAAAATAGTTAGAAGTCGATAAAGACGTATTTGAGACAATTGTTAGGACACTAATTTGAAAAAGTGTTGATATGAGCGTTAAACACACATGGTTGTACAAGAGTTCCTGTATCTCTCCTAGAAGTTTTACTTTCCTTCAATGAACCTGCACATGTTACAAAGGTTTCTCGTAAAACCAAAATCTTGAACTAGAAAAGGAAAAAGGTGGACACTAGAGATGATCTGAGAATTTCAGCGAAGGAAAGTGATAAAAGCAAGGAGGTGTTGAGTGATCGACCCCATAGCTGCAGTGTACGGGGTGCGATAACGATGATGAGTGTTTCAAAGCAAATGAATGGAAAAATGGAAGAAAGAGTAATTCGATCTAGGAACATGTCAACTCGAGTCGGGCCCTGCTCGAGACAACGACCTAGAGTGAGGTATTCATGGTGAATGGGATTAAAGAATGCAGTGACTAGTTCAATCAAACCAGAAGTTACCTTGACTGATGCTCTACCCAATAGGGACGGCCTAGAGGGATTCGGGGTTTGACAAGGGCACCAAAGACGAAGCTACCCAAATGAGAGAAAACAAAGTATGGTTGAATTAACCTAAAGCAAAGATAAATCGAGGAAGAGCTAATTAACTTAAATGTTCGAACCCATTGTTGTATGAAAATGATGATTTCAAAACCCATGTTGCATGGGAATGCCCCCTCTCCCGTTCTTCCACTCCCGCTCCCTAAGCACACTTCAAGAACGCTCACCTGAGTTTACAGTAGCACTAATACAAGAGTTCTCGTAGCTCTCCTAGAAGTTTTACGTTGCTTCTATGAACCTGCACATGTTACAAACATTTCTTGTAAAACCACAATCCTGAACTAGAAAAGGAAAAAGGTGGACATTGGAGATGATCTGAAAATTTCGACAAAGAAAAGTGATGAGAGCAAGGAGTTGTTGAGTGATCGACCCCATAGCTGCAATCTATGAGGTGCGATAGCAAGGATGAGTGTTTCAAAGCAAAGAAATAGAAGAAGGGAAGAATGTGTAATTCGATCTAGGAACATGTAAACTCGAGTCGGGCCCTACTCGAGACAACGACCGAAAGAGAGGCATTCACTTTGAATAAGATTAAAAAATGTAGTGACTAATTCGATCAAAGAAGAAGTTACCTCAACTCATGCCCTGTCTAATAGGGACGACCTAGAGCGATTCAAGCTTTGACATGGAAGAATGAGTAATTCGATCTAAAAACATGTCAATTCAAGTCGGGCCTTACTCAAGACAACGACCTAGAGTGAATAATTTAGTACGAATGAGATTAAAGAATGCAGTGACTAATTCGATCAAAGAAGAAGTTGCATCGACTGGTGCTGTACCCAATACGAACGATTTAGAGGGATTCGAGGTTTGACAAAGAGACCAAAGAGGAAGCTACCCAAATGAGAGAAGAGAAAGTAAGGGTTGAAATAACTTAAAGCAAAGATAAATCGAGGAAGAGCTAATTTTCTTAAATATTCGAACCCATTGAGGCATGAAAATGATTATCTCAAGACTTATGTTGCATGGGAATGCCCCCTCTCTGCATCCTCTGCTCCCGCTCTCGTTTTCGCTCTCTAAGCATGCTCACCTAAGTTTGCAGCAACACCAAGACAAGTTAGCAAAGATAAAGCGAAAAAAAACTAACTCACATTTTGAAGATGATAAGAGTTAGAAGAGGAAGAAGCTTATTGAAACAGTTGCTAGAAACTAACTTGAAAATGTGTTGATAAAGGTGATAAATATACATGGTTGTATAAAAGGTTCCACCACCCTCCTAGAAGTTTTACTTGGTTCAATTGACCTGCACATGTTACAAAAGTTTGTCCAAAAATCAAAAGCCTAAACTAGAAAAGGAAAAAGGTGGACACTAGAGATGATTTGGAAATTTTAAATAAGGAAAGAGATGAGAGTGAGGAGTTGTTTAGTGACCGACCCCATAGTTGTAGTCTACAGGTTGCGTTAACAACAAAGAGTGTTTCATGGCAAAGAAATGGAAGAAAGGAAGAATGACGAATTCCATCTAGGAACATGTCGACTCGAGTGTCCTACGCGAGTCAACGGCCCAAAGTGAGGCATTTATCGAGGTTAAGATTAAAGAATGTAGTGACTAACTCAATAAAAAAGAAGTTACCTCGACTCATGCCCTATATAATAGGGACGACCTAGAGGGATTCAGGCTTTGGCATGGGGACCTAGGAAGAAAGTGAGGGTTGAATTAACTTAAAGCAAAGCTAAAACGAGGAAGATCTAATTAAATGTTGGAACCCATTGAGGTACGGAAATGATGATGTCAAGTCCTAAGTTGCATGGGAATGCCCCCTCTCCCCTTCCTCCGTTCTCGCTTTGTAAGCATGCTCCAAGAAGGCTCACCTAAGTTTACGGCAACACCAAGAAACGTTAGCAGATACAAAGCGAAGAAAAACTGCTTAACTTACATTTTGAAGATGAAAAGAGTTAGAAGATGATAGAAATGTATTTGAGACAATTACTAGGACACTAATTTGAAAAAGTGTTGATATGGGCGTTAAACACATGGTTTTACAAGAGTTCCCGTAGCTCTCCTAGAAGTTTTGCTTTCCTTCAATGTACCTGCACGTGTTACAAATGTTTCTCGTAAAACCACAATCCTAAACTGGAAAAGGAAAAGGGTGGACACTAGAGATGATCTGAGAATTTCAGCGAAACAAAGTGATAAGAGCAAGGAGGTGTTGAGTGATCGATTCCATAGCTGTAGTCTACAGAGTGCGATAACGAGGATGACTGTTTCATAGCAAAGAAATGGAAGAATGGAAGAATGACTAATTTGATCCAGGAACATGTCAACTTGAGTCAGGCCCTACTCGAGACAACGACGTAGAGTGAGGAATTCATTATGAATGACATTAAAGAATGCAGTGACTAGTTCGATCAAACAAGAAGTTACCTCGACTGATGCCCTACCCAATAGGGATGACCTAGAGGGATTCGGGGTTTGACAAGGGGACCAAAGAGGAAGCTACCCAAATGAGAGAAAACAAAGTATGGTTGAATTAACTTAAAGCAAATATAAATCGAGGAAGAGCTAATTAACTTAAATGTTCGAACCCATTGATGTATGAAAATGATGATCTCAAGACCCATGTTGCATGGGAATGCCCCCTCTCCCCATCTTCCGTTTTTGCTCCCGCTCCGTAAGCACGCTTCAAGAACGCTCACCTAAGTTTCAAGCAGCACCAAGGCGAGTTCTCATAGGTCTCCTAGAAGTTTTACGTTGCTTCAATGAACCTGCACGTGTTACAATCGTTTCTTGTAAAACCACAATCCTAAACTAGAAAAGGAAAAAGGTGGGCACTGGAGATGATATGAAAATTTCAACGAAGGAGAGATGAGAGCGAGGAGTTGTTCCCTCGACTCATGACCTAGAGCGATTCAGGATTTGACATGGGGAGCAAAGAGGAAGCTACCCAAATGAGAGAAGAAAAAGTAAGGGTGAATTAGCTTAAAGCAAAGATAAAGCGAGGAAGAATAATTAACTTAAATGCTAAAATCCATTGAGGTACGAAAATGATGATCTCAAGTCTTATGTTCCATGGGAATGCCCCCACTCCCCTTCCTTCGCTCCCCCTCCGTAAGCATGCTCGAAGAATGACCTAGAGGGACTCAGGGTTTGACAAAGAGACCAAAGAGACAAAGAGACCAACACAAGTTAGCAAAGATAAAGTGAAAAAAATAACTAACTCACATTTTGAAGATGAGAAGAGTTAGAAGAGGAAGAAACTTATTTGAAATAGTTGCTAGAAACTAACTTGAAAAAGTGTTGATAAAGGTGATAAATATACATGGTTGTAGAAAAGGTTCCACAACCCTCCTAGAAGTTTTATTTGGTTCAATTAACCTGCATATGTTACGAACGTTTCTCCAAAAATCACAAGCCTAAACTAGAAAAGGATAAAGGTGGACACTGGGGATGATTTCAAAATTTTAGAGAAGGAAAGAGATGAGAGCGAGGAGTTGTTGAGTGACCGACCCCATAGCCGTAGTCTACGGGTTGCGATAACGACAAAGAGTGCTTCATGGCAAAGAAATGGAAGAAGGGAAGAATAACTAATTCAATGTGGGAACATGTCGACTCGAGTGTCTTACTCAAGTCAATGAAACAACGTGAGGCATTCATCAAGGTTAAGATTAAAGAATGCAGTGACTAACTCAATCAAAGAAGTTACATCGACTCATCCCCTATACAATAGGGATGACCTAGAGGGATTCAGGCTTTGACATGGGGACCTAAGAGGAGGCTACCCAAATGAGAAAAGAGAAAGTGAGGATTGAATTAACTTAAAGCAAAGCTAAAGCGAGGAAGATCTAATTAACTTAAATGTTGGAACCCATTGAGGTACGGAAATGATGATGTGAAGTCCTAAGTTGCATGGGAATGGCCCCTCTCCCCTTCCTCCGCTCTCGCTCTGTAAGCACGGTCCAAGAACGCTCACCTGAGTTTATGGCAACACCAAGAAACGTTAGCAAATATAAAGCGAAAAAAAATTGATTAACATACATTTTGAAGATGAAAAGACTTAAAAGACTATAGAAACGTATTTGAGACAATTGCTAGGATACTAATTTGAAAAAGTGTTGATATAGGCGTTAAACACACACATGGTTATACAAGAGTTCCCGTAGCTCTCCTAGAAGTTTTTCTTTCCTTCAATGAAGCTGCACATGCTACAAACGTTTCTCGTAAAACCACAATCATGAACTAGAAAAGGAAAAAGGTGGACGTTAGAGATGATCTGAGAATTTCAGCGTAGAGAAGTGATAAGAGTAAGGAGGTGTTAGGTGATCAACCCCATAGCTGCAGTCTACGGGGAGCGATAACGAGGATGAGTGTTTCAAAGCAAAGAAATGGAAGAATGGAAGAATGAGTAATTTGATCTAGGAACATGTGCACTCGAGTCGAGCACTACTCGAGACAACGACTTAGAGTGAGGCATTCTTTGTGAATGAAATTAAAGAATGTAGTCGCTAGTTCAATCAAACAAGAAGTTAGCTCGACTGATGCTCTACCCAATAGGGATGACCTAGAGGGATTCAGGGTTTGACAAGGGCACCAAAGAGGAAGCTACTCAAATGAGAGAAAACAAAGAATGGTTGAATTAACTTAAAGAAAAGATAAATTGGGGAAGAGCTAATTGACTTAAATGTTCTAACCCATTGATGTATGAAAATGATGATCTCAATACCTATGTTGCATGGGAATGCCCTCTCTTCCCATCTTCCGCTCCCGGTCCTGCTCCCTAACCATGCTTCAAGAACGCTCACCTGAGTTTACAGCAGCACCAAGACAAGAATTCTCGTAGCTGTCCTAGAAGTTTTACGTTGCTTCAATGAACCTGCAGATGTTACAAACGTCTCTTGTAAAACCTCAATCCTGAACTAGAAAAGGAAAAAGGTGGACATTGGAAATGATCTGAAAATTTCAGCGAATGAGAGAGATGAGAGCGAGGAGTTGTTCCTTCGACTCATGACTTAGAGTGATTCAGGCTTTGACATGGGGAGCAAAGCGGAAGCTACCCAAATGAGAGAAGAAAAAGTAAGGGTGAATTAGCTTAAACCAAAGATAAAGCGAGGAAGAGTAATTAACTTAAATGCTAAAACCCATTGAGGTACGAAAGTGATGATCTCAGTCTTATGTTGCATGGGAATGCCCCCTCTCCCCTTCCTTCGCTCCCCCTCCGTAAGCATGCTCAAAGAACGTTCACTTGAGTTTATGGTACCACCAAGAAACGTTAGCAAAGATAAAACGAAGAAAAATTAATTTGAAGAGTTGGAAGACAAGAGAAACTTATTTGAAACAGTTGCTAAGGAACAAATTTTAAAAAGTGTTGATATGGCCGTTTAACACACATGGTTGTACAAGAGTTCTCGTAGCTCTCTTAGAAGTTTTCCTTTGCTTTAATGAACCTACGTATGTTATAAACGTTTCTCGTAAAACCACAATCCTATACTAGAAAAGGAAAAAGGTGGACACTGGAGATGATCTGAGAATTTCAGCGAAGGAAAGTGATGAGAGCAAGGAGGTGCTGAGTGATCGACTCTGAGAATTTCAGCGAAGGAAAGTGATGAGAACAAGGAGGTGTTAAGTCACCGACCCCATAGCTGTAGTGTACGGGGTGCGATAACGAGGATCTGTGTTTCAAAGCAAAGAAATGGAAGAATGGAATAATGAGTAGTTATATCTAGGAACATGTCAATTTGAGTGGGGCCCTACTCGAGACAACGAACTAGAGTGAAGCATTTGGTAGGAATGAGATTAAAGAATGCAGTGACTGATTCGATCAAAGAAGAAGTTGCATCGACTGGTGTTCTACCCAATAGGAATGACCTAGAGAGATTTGGGGTTTGACAAAGAGACCAAAGAGAAAAAGAGACCAACACAGGTTAGCAAAGATAAAGCGAAAAAAAAATAACTAACTCACATTTTGAAGATGAGAAGAGTTAGAAGAGAAAGAAGCTTATTTGAAATAGTTGCTAGAAACTAACTTCAAAAAGTATTGATAAAAGTGATAAATATACATGGTTGTAGAAGGGGTTCCAAAACCCTCATAGAATTTATACTTGGTTCAATTAACCTACATATGTTACAAACGTTTCTCCAAAAATCACAAGCCTAAACTAGAAAAGGAAAAAAGTGGACAATCGAGATGATTTCAAAATTTTAGAGAAGGAAAGCGATGAGAGCGAGGAGTTGTGGAGTGATCGACCCCATAGTTGTAGTCTACGAGTTGCGATAACAACAAAGAGTGCTTCATGCCAAAGAAATGGAAAAAAATTTACTTTTCTCTCCTAGAAGTTTTACTTTGCTTCAATGAACCTGCACATGTTACAAACGTTTCTCGTAAAACCATAATCTTGAACTAGAAAAGGAAAAAGGTGGACACTGGAGATGATCTGAGAATTTCAGCGAAGGAAAGTGATGAGAGCAAGGAGGTGTTGAATGATCGACCCCATAGCTACAGTCTACGGAGTGCGATAATGAGGATGCTTGTTTCAAAGCAAAGAAATGAAAGAATGAAAGAATGGGTAGTTCGATCTAGGAATATGTCAATTCGAGTCGTGAACTACTCGAGACAACGACATAGAGTGAGGTATTTAGTAGGAATGAGATTAAAGAATGCAATGACTAATTCGATCAAAGAAGAAGTTGCATCGAGTGGTGCTCTACCCAATAGGAATGACCTAGAGGGATTTGGGGTTTGACAAAGAGACCAAAGTGGAAGCTACCCAAATGAGAGAAGAGAAAGTAAGGGTTGAATTAACTTAAAGCAAAGATAAATCGAGAAAGAGCTAATTTTCTTAAATATTTGAACCCATTGAGGTATGAAAATGATTATCTCAAGACCTATGTTGCATGGGAATGCCCTCTCTCTGCATCCTCCGCTCCCGCTCCCGCTTTTGCTCCCTGAGGATGCTCACCTGAGTTTGCAGCAACAACAAGACAAGTTAGCAAAGATAAAGTGAGAAAAAACTAACTCACATTTTGAAGATGAGAAGAGTTAGAAGAGGAAGAAGCTTATTTTAAACAGCTGCTAGAAACTAACTTGAAAAAGTGTTTGATAAAGGTGATAAATATACATGGTTGTATAAAATGTTCCACAACCCTCCTAGAATTTTTACCTTGCTTCAATGAACCTGCATATGTTACAAACGTTTCTCGTACAACCACAATCCTGAACTAGAAAAGGAAAAAGGTGGACACTGTTATCCACTTATTTGTACCATAGTTGGATTACCTAAGGAGCCGCCGGTTGACAAACATGTCCAATGTTTGATTTCAGTGTATCAGTTGATCCGTCTTCAGGTTTAGCAAATATTGGCTAGTCAGTTTTTCATTTGAATAATTTTGACCATGGCCCCGCGGGGTTTGTAATAAAATGTGCTAGTAGGGTATTTTGAGTGGTTCAGTCTCCTAAGACGTAGAATCTCAACTAAGGTATTCCAGGGAGTTTTTTTCCCGTGACAACTATGCTTTGCCTACAGCCGAGTATAATTGACGAGGTTTTCTTCCGCTTCCTCCAAAGCTAGAATGCTCGATTTGAATTCTGGGCCTTGGGGGGTTATTAGAGCCCAACAAATTGTTTATAAACCTACTAGGCATTGTTAGAATAGAGCATGGTCTTGTCCTAAGTCAATAGGACTTTCAAAAATTTTACGAAAATTTTTTACCAGACGGGTTAAAAAATTATTTTTTAATTTTTTAATTATTTCTCAAAGTTTTTTTATTAATTTTTCCATAATTTAATTGGAAAAAACCCATTTGTAATAAGTCGGTCATCTAGAGCTAATTAACTTAAATGTTTGAACCAGTGTTGCCAGAGCGTGGAAGCGAAGCGGGTTCGGGTGCGGGAAGCGGGTGCGCGGAAGCGTGTTTTTCAAAAAATGGCAGGA
>LPNX010637755.1:321593-334115 GCA_001517045.1 Pseudotsuga menziesii | reverse complement strand
TAGGAGAAAACAAAAATACAATAATAAACAAGACATTTTTGTGAACAATATTCAAGTTTTCAACAAAAATACATATTGGGCATACCTATTTTGAATCTTGATTTCCAATGATTTGCAAGTAGATGGAGCCCTTTGTTGTCTCCTCCAAGCTCTCACAAATCCTCTTCAAGCTCTCCAAGTTCCAACTTTGCTCCAACACTAAGCTCTCCAAGCTCTCACCAATCCTCTTCAAGCTCTCCACTCCAACTCAAAGATGAAACAATGAGGAAGAAGAGGGAGAGATTGGGCTTTATCTCCCCTCTCTAACCCTAAGAAAGCCCTAGGGCCCACCCACAAAGCCAAATTAGAAAAAAAAAATAAAAACAAAAGTCAAGTTGCGGCCATCTCGCCGGGCGCGCGGTTCCGGGCTTTAGGGCGTGTGGTTCCGGGATTTAGGGTGCGCGACCTCTGATATTCCGGCGCGCGATTCCTCAACGAATTGCCAAAATCGAACTGCAAAAACCAGGGATCATTTTTTTCTCCCCCGGTTCGCGGTTCGGGTTTTCCGGTGCGCGGTTCCGAGCACGCTTCGGGGGCGAACTCGCTCGGAGCGTGATTCCGGGGTCGGGTCTGTGGGGGGGGGGGACGCTTCGGCAACCATGGTTTGAACCCATTCCTGTATGAAAATGATGATCTCAAGACCTATGTTGCATGGGAATGCCCTCTCTCCCCATCTGCCGCTCCCGCTCCCGCTCTCGCTCCATATGCACGCTTCAAGAACTCTCACCTGATTTTACGGCAACACCAAGACAAGAGTTCTCGTAGCTCTACTAGAAGTTTTATGTTGCTTCAGTGAACCTGCACATTTTATAAACATTTCTTGTAAAACCACAATCCTGAACTAGAAAACGAAAAAGGTGGACACTAGAGATGATCTAAAAATTTCTGCGAAGGAGAGAGATGAGAGCGAGTAGTTGTACAAGAGTTCCCGTAGTTTCCCTAGAAGTTTTACTTTCCTTCAATGAACCTGCACATGTTACAACCGTTTATCGTAAAACCACAATCCTGAACTAGAAAAAGAAAAAGGTTGACACTAGAGATGATTTGAAAATTTCAGCGAAGAAAAGTGATGAGAGCAAGGAGTTGTTGAGTGATCGATCCCATAGTTGCAGTCTACGAGGTGCGATAACGAGGATGAGTGTTTCAAAGCAAAGAAATGGAAGAAGGGAAGAATCAGTAATTCGATCTAGGAACATGTCAACTCGAGACAAGGACTCAGAGAAAGGAATTCACTTGCAATAAGATTAAAGAATGCAGTGATTAATTCGATCAAAGAAGAAGTTACATAGGGACGACCTAGAGCGATTCAGGCTTTGACATGTGGAGAAAAGATGAAGCTACCCAAATGAGAGAAGAAAAAGTAAGGGTGAATTAGCTTAAAGAAAAGATAAAGCGAGGAAGAGTAATTAACTTAAATGCTAGAACCCATTGACGTACGGAAATGATGATCTCAAGTCTTATGTTGCATGGAAATGCCCCCTCTCCCCTTCCTTCGCTCACCATCCGTAAGCAAGTTCGAAGAACATTCACTTGAGTTTACGATACCATGAAGAAACGTTAGCAAAGATAAAGCAAAGAAAAACTAATAACATACATTTTGAACATGAAAAGAGTTGGAAGACGAGAGAAACTTATTTGAAAAAGTTGGTAAGAACTAATTTGAAAAAGTGTTAATATGGGCGTTAAACACACATGGTTGTACAAGAGTTCCTGTAGCTCTCCTAGAAGTTTTACTTTGCTTCAATGAACTTGCACATGTTACAAACTTGAGAGCAAGGAGGTGTTGAGTGACTGGACTCTGAGAATTTCACCGAAGGAAAGTGATCAGATCAAGGAGGTGTTGAGTGATCGACCCCATAGCTGCAATCTATGGGGTACGATAACGAGGATGGGTGTTTCAAAGCAAAGAAATGGAAGAATGGAAGAATGAGTAGTTCGATCTAGGAACATGTCAATTCGAGTCGGGCCCTACTCGAGTCAACAACCTAGAGAGGCATTTAGTAGGAATGAGATTAAAGAATGCAGTGACTAATTCGATTAAAGAAGAAGTTGCATCGACCGGTGCTCTACTCAATAGGAACGACCTAGAGGGAATCTGGGTTTTACAAAGAGACCAGAGAGGAAGCTACCCAAATGACAGAAGAAAAAGTAAGGGTTGAATTAACTTAAAGAAAAGATAAATCGAAGAAGAGCTAGTTTTCTTAAATATTCGAACCCATTGAGGTATGAAAATGATTATCTCAAGACCTATGTTGCCTGGGAATGCACACTCTCTGCATCCTTATTAGAAGAGGAAGAAGCTTACTTGAAACAGTTGCTAGAAACTAACTTTAAAAATTGTTGATAAAGGTGATAAATATACATGGATGTAGAAAAGGTTCCACAACCCTTCTAGAAGTTTTACTTGGTTCAATTAACCTGCATATGTTACAAAAGTTTCTCCAAAAATCACAAGCCTAAATTAGAAAAGGAAAAAGGTGGACACTGGAGATGATTTGGAAATTTTAGAAAAGGAAAGAGATGAAAGAGAGGAGTTGTTAAGTGAACAACCCCATAGCTGTAGTCTAGGGGTTGCGATAACGACAAAGAGTGCTTCATGGCAAAGAAATGGAAGAAGGGAAGAATGACAAATTCAATCTAGAAACATGTCGACTCGAGTGCGCTACTCGGGTCAACGACCCAAAGTGAGGCATTCATCGAGGTTAAGATTAAAGAATGCAGTGACTAACTCAATGAAAAAAGAAGTTACCTCAACTCATGCCCTATACAAAAGGGACGACCTAGAGGGATTCAGGCTTTGACATGGGGACCTAAGAGGAAGCTACCCAGATTAGAAAAGAGAATTTGAGGGTTGAATTAACTTAAAGCAAAGCTAAAACGAGGAAGATCTAATTAACTTAAATGTTGGAACCCATTGAGGTACGAAAATGATGATGTCAAGTCCTAAGTTGCGTGGGAATGCCCCCTCTCCCCTTCCTCTTGTCTCACTCCGCAAGGATGCTCCAAGAACGCTTACCTGAGTTTACAGCAAAACCAAGAAACGTTAGCAAATAAAAAGCAAAGAAAAATTGATTAACTTACATTTTGAAGATGAAAAGAGTTAGAAAACGATAGAAACGTATTTGAGACAATTTCTAGGACACTAATTTGAAAAAGTGTTGATATGGGCGTTAAACACACATGGTTGTACAAGAGTTCCCATAGCTCTCCTAGAAGTTTTGCTTTCCTTCAATGTACCTACACATGTTACAAACGTTTCTCGTAAAACCAAAATCCTGAACTACAAAAGGAAAAATGTGGACAGTAGAGATGATCTGAGAATTTCAACGAAGGAAAGTGATAAGAGCAAGGAGGTGTTGAGTGATCGACCCCATAGCTGCAGTCTACGGGGTGCAATAACGAGGATGAGTGTTTCAAAGCAAAGAATAGAAGAATGGAAGAATGAGTAATTCGACCTAGGAAGATGTCAACTCGAGTCGGGCCCTACTCGAGACAACGACCTAGAGTAAGGAATTCATTGTGAATGAGATTAAAGAATGCAGTGACTAGTTTGATCAAACAAGAAGTTACCTCAACTGATGCTCTACCCAATAGGAATGACCTAGAGGGATTTGGGGTTTGAAAAGGGGACCAGAGAGGAAGACCCATGTTTCATGGGAATGCCCCCTCTCCCCATCTTTTGCTCTCGCTCCCGCTCCGTAAGCACGCTTCAAGAACGCTCACTTGAGTTTACAACAGCACCAAGACAAGAGTTCTCGTAGCTCTCCTAGAAGTTTTACGTTGCTTCAATGAACCTGCACATGTTACAAACGTTTCTTGTAAAACCACAATCCTAAACTAGAAAAGGAAAAAGGTGGGCACTGGAGATTATATGAAATTTTCAACGAAGGAGAGAGATGAGAGCGAGGACTTGTTCTCTCGACTCATGACCTAGAGCAATTCCGGCTTTGACATGGGGAGCAAAGAGGAAGCTACCCAAATGAGAGGAGAAAAAGTAAGGGTGAATTAGCTTAAAGCAAAGATAAAGCGAGGAAGAGTTATTAACTTAAATGCTAAAACCCATTGAGGTACGAAAATGTTGATCTCAAGCCTTATGTTGCATGGGAATGCCCCCGCTCCCCTTCCTTCGCTCCCCCTACGTAAGCATGCTCGAAGAACGATCTAGAGGGATTCGATGTTTGACAAAGAGACGAAAGAGACCAACACAAGTTAGCAAAGATAAAGCGTAAAAGATAACTAACTCACATTTTGAAGAAGAAGAGTTAAAAGAGGAAGAAGCCTATTTGAAATAGTTGCTAGAAACTAACTTGAAAAAGTGTTGATAAAGGTAATAAATATACATGGTTGTAGAAAAGGTTCGACAATCCTCCTAGAAGTTTTACTTGGTTCAATTAACCTGCATATGTTACGGACATTTCTCCAAAAATCACAAGCCTAAACTAGAAAAGGAAAAAGGTGGACACTGGAGATGATTTCAATATTTTAGAGAAGGAAAGAGATGAGAGTAAGGAGTTGTTGAGTGACCGATCCCATAGCTGTAGTCTTTGAGTTGCGATAACGACAAAGAGTGCTTCATGGCAAAGAAATGGAAGAAGGGAAAAATGACTAACTCGATCTAGGAACATGTCGACTCGAGTGCCCTACTCGGGTCAACGACCCAAAGTGAGGCATTCATCGAGGTTAAGATTAACGAATGCAGTGACTAACTCAATCAATGAAGTTACCTCGACTCATGCCATATACAATAGGGATGGCCTAGAGGGATTCAGGCTTTGACATGGGGACCTAAGAGGAAGCTACCCAAATGAGAAAAGAGAAAGTGAGGGTTGAATTAACTTAAAACAAAGCTAAAGCAAGGAAGATCTAATTAACTTAAAACAAAGCTAAGGCGATGAAGATCTAATTAACTTAAATGTTGGAACCCATTGAGGTACGGAAATGATGATGTCAAGTCCTAAGTTGCATGGGAATGCCCCCTCTCCCCTTCCTCCGCTTTCACTCTGTAAGCATGCTCCAAGAACGCTCACCTGAGTTTATGGCAACACCAAGAAAAGTTAAAAAATATAAAGCGAAAAAAAACTGATTAACTTACATTTTGAAGATGAAAAGACTTAGAAGACTATAGAAACGTATTTGAGACAATTGCTAGGACACTAATTTGAAAAAGTGTTGATATGGGCCTTAAACACACATTGTTGTACAAGAGTTCCAGTAGCTCTCCTAGAAGTTTTTCTTTCCTTCAATGAAGCTGCACATGTTACAAACATTTCTTGTAAAACCACAATCATGAACTAGAAAAGGAAAAAGGTGGACACTAGAGATGATCTGAGAATTTCAGCGCAGAGAAGTGATGAGAGCAAGGAGTTGTTGAGTGATCAACCCAATAGCTGCAGTCGACAGGGAGCGATAATGAGGATGAGTGTTTCAAAGCAAAGAAATGGAAAAATGGAAGAATGAGTAATTCGATCTAGGAACATGTGAACTCGAGTCGGGCCCTACTCGAGACAACGACTTAGAGTGAGGCATTCTTTGTGAATGAAGTTAAAGAATGCAGTGACTAGTTCGATCAAACAAGAAGTTACCTCGACTGATGCTCTACCCAACAGGGATGACCTAGAGGGATTCAGGGTTTGACAAGGGCACCAAAGAGGAAGCTACCCAAATGAGAGAAAACAAAGTATGGTTCAATTAAATTAAAGGAAAGATAAATCGGGGAAGAGCTAATTAACTTAAATGTTCGAACCCATTGATGTATGAAAATAATGATCTCCATACTTATGTTGCATGGGAATGCCCCCTCTACCCATCTTTCGCTCCTGCTCCCGCTCCCTAAGCACACTTCAAGAACGCTCACCTGAGTTTACAGTAGCACCAAGACAAGAGTTCTCGTAGCTGTCCTAGAAGTTTTACGTTGCTTCATTAAACCTGCACATGTCACAAACGTTTCTTGTAAAACCACAATCCTGGACTAGAAAAGTAAAAAGGTGGACATTGGAGATGATCTGAAAATTTCAGCGAATGAGAAAGATGAGAGCGAGGAGTTGTTCCCTCAAAGAGGAAGCTACCCAAATGAGAGAAGACAAAGTAAGGGTGAATTAGCTTAGAGCAAAGATAAAGCGAGGAAGAGTAATTAACTTAAATGCTAAAACCCATTCAGGTACGAAAATGATGATCTCAAGTCTTATGTTGCATGGGAATGCCCCCTCTCCCCTTCCTTCGCTCCCCGTCCGTAAGCATGCTCGAAGAACGTTCACTTGAGTTTATGGTACCACCAAGAAACGTTAGCAAAGATGAAGGGAAGAAAAACTAATTTGAAGAGTTGGAAGACGAGAGAAACTTATTTGAAACAATTGCCATGAAACAAATTTTAAAAGGTGTTGATATGAACGTTTAACACACATGGTTGTACAAGAGTTCCCGTAGCTCTCCTAGAAGTTTTCCTTTGCTTCAATAAACCTGCACATGTTACAAACGTTTCTCGTAAAACCACAATCTTGTACTAGAAAAGGAAAAAGGTGGACACTGGAGATGATCTCATAATTTCTGCAAAGGAAAGTGATGAGAGTAAGGAGGCGCTGAGTGATCGACTCTGAGAATTTCAGCGAAGGAAAGTAATGAGAGCAAGGAGGTGTTGAATGATCGACCCCATAGCTGCAGTCTACGGGGTGCGATAACGAGGATCTGTGTTTCAAAGCAAAGAAATGGAATAATGGAATAATGAGTAGTTCGATCTAGGAACATGTCAATTCGAGTTGGGCCCTACTCAAGACAACGAACTAGAGTGAGGCATTTAGTAGGAATGAAATTAAAGAATGCAGTGACTAATTCTATCAAAGAAGAAGTTGCATCAACTGGTGTTCTACCCAATAGGAACGACTTAGAGGGATTCGGGGTTTGAAATGGAGAACAACACTAGTTAGGAAAGATAAAGAAAAAAAAAACTAAGCATGCTCACCTAAGTTTGCAGCAACAACACGACAAGTTAGCAAAGATAAAGCGAAAAAAAACTAACTCACATTTTGAAGATTAGAAGAGTTAGAAGAGGAAAAAGCTTATTTGAAATAGTTGCTAGAAGCTAACTTCAAAAAGTGTTGATAAAGGTGATAAATATACATGGTTGTAGAAAAGGTTCCACAATCCTCCTAGAATTATTACTTGGTTCAATTAACCTGCATATGTTACAAACGCTTCTCCAAAAATCACAAGCCTAAACTAGAAAAGGAAAAAGGTGGACAGTGGAGATGATTTCAAAATTTTAGAGAAGGAAAGAGATGAGAGCGAGGAGTTGTTGAGTGACTGACCCCATAGCTGTAGTCTACGAGTTGTGATAACGACAAAGAGTGCTTCATGGCAAAGAAATGGAAGAAGGGAAGAATGACTCACTCGATCTAGGAACATGTCGACCCGAGTGGCCTACTTGGGTCAACGCCCCAAAGTGAGACATTCATCGAGGTTAAGATTAAAGAATGCAGTGACTAACTCAATCAAGGAAGAAGTTACCTCGACTGATGCCCTATGCATTAGGGACGACTTAGAGGGATTCAGGCTTTGACATGGGGACCTAAAAGGAAGCTACCCAAATGAGAAAAGAGAAAGTGAGGGTTGAATTAACTTAAGGCAAAGCTAAAGCGAGGAAGATCTAATTAACTTAAATATTGGAACCCATTGAGGTACCGAAATGATGATGTCAAGTCTTAAGTTGCATGCTCCAAGAACATTCACCTAAGTTTATGGCAACACCAAGAAACGTTAGCCAATATAAAGAGAAGAAAAACAGATTAACTTACAGTTTGAAGATGAAAAGAGTTGGAAGACGATTGAAATGTATTTGAGACAATTGCTAGGACACTAATTTGAAAAAGTTTTGATATGAGCATTCAACACACATGCTTGTACAAGAGTTCCCGTAGCTCTCCTAGAAGTTTTACTTTCGTTCAATGAACCTGTACATGTTACAGACGTTTCTCGTAAAACCACAATCCTGAACTAGAAAAGGAAAAAGGTGGACACTAGAGATAATCTGAGAATTTCAGCGAAGGAAAGTGATAAGAGCAAGGAGGTGTTGAGTGTTCGACCCCATAGCTGCAATCTACGGGGTGCGATAACCAGGATGAGTGATGCCCCTACCTATGTCGCATGGGAACGCCCCCTCTCCCCATCTTCCGCTCCCACTCCCTCTCTCGCTCCCTAAGGACGCTTCAAGAACGCCCAGCTGAGTTTACAGAAGCACCA
This sequence comes from Pseudotsuga menziesii, assembly GCA_001517045.1. Classification (NCBI taxonomy): domain Eukaryota; kingdom Viridiplantae; phylum Streptophyta; class Pinopsida; order Pinales; family Pinaceae; genus Pseudotsuga; species Pseudotsuga menziesii. The sequence goes on along the minus strand of LPNX010637755.1, from coordinate 325,844 downwards.
AGACAAGAATTCTTGTAGATCTCCTAGAAGTTTTAGGTTGCTTCAATGAACTTGCACATATTAGAAATGGTTCTTGTAAAGCCACAATCCTGAACTAGAAAACGAAAAAGGTGGACAATGTAGATAATCTTAAAATTTTAGTGAAGGAAAGAGATGAGAGCGAGGAGCTGCTGAGGAGTTGTACGAGAGTTCCTGTAGCTGTCCTAGAAGTTTTACTTTCCTTCAATGAACCTGCACATGTTACAAGCGTTTCTCGTAAAACCACAATTCTGAACTAGAAAAGGAAAAAGGTTGACACTGGAGATGATTTGAAAATTTCAGCGAAGAAAAGTGATGAGAGAAAGGAGTTGTTGAGAGATCGATCCCATAGTTGCAGTCTACGGGGTGAGATAACGAGGACGAGTGTTTTAGAGCAAAGAAATGGAAGAAGGGAAGAATGAGTAATTCGATCTAGGAACATGTCAACTCGAGTCAGGCCCTATTCCAGACAACGACCCAGAGAGAGGTATTCACTTGGAATAAGATTAAAGAATGCAGTGACTAATTCGATCAAATAAGAAGTTACCTCAACTAATGCCCTATCCAATAGGGATGACCTAGAGTGATTCAGGCTTTGACATGTGGAGCAAAGAGGAAGCTACCCAAATGAGAGAAGAAAAAGTAAGGGTGAATTAACTTAAATCAAAGATAAAGCGAGAAAGAGTAATTAACTTAAATGCTGGAACCCATTGAGGTACGAAAATGTTGATCGCAAGTCTTATGTTGCATGGGAATGCCCCCTCTCCCCTTCCTTCGCTCCCCCTCCGTAAGCATGCTCGAAGAACGTTCACCTGAGTTTATGGTACCACCAAGAAATGTTACCAAAGATAAAGCGAAGAAAAACTAATAATGTACATTTTGAACATGAAAAGAGTTAGAAGACGAGAGAAACATATTTGAAATAGTTGCTAAGAAACTAATTTGAAAAAGTGTTGATATGGGAGTTCAACACACATGGTTGTACAAGAGTTCCCGTAGCTCTCCTAAAAGTTTTACTTTGCTTCAATGAACCTACACATGTTACAAACGTTTCTTGTAAAACCATAATCCTGAACTAGAAAAGGAAAAAGGTGGACACTGGAGATGATCTGAGAATTTCAGCGAAGGAAACTGATGAGAGCAAGGAGGTTTTGAGTGATCGACTCTGAGAATTTCAGCGAAGGAAAGTGATGAGAGCAAGGAGGTGTTGAGTGATCGACCCCATAGTTGCAATCTACGGAGTGCAATAACGAGGATGAGTGTTTCAAAGCAAATAAATGGAAAAATGAGTAGTTCAATCTAGGAACATGTCAATTCGAGTCGAGCCCTACTCAAGACAACGACCAAGAATGAGGCATTTAGTAGGGATGAGATTAAAGAATGCAGCGACTAATTCAATCAAAGAAGAAGTTGCATTGAGTGGTGCTCTACCCAATCGGAACGACCTAGAGGGATTTGGGGTTTGTCAATGAGACCAAAGAGGAAGCTACCCAAATGAGAGAAGAGAAAGTAAGGGTTGAATTAACTTAAAGCAAAGATAAATCGAGGAAGAGCTAATTTTCTTAAATATTCGAACCCATTGAGGTATGAAAATGATTATCTCAAGACTTATGTTGCATGCGAATGCCCCCTCTTTGCATCCTCCACTCTCGCTCCTGCTTTCGCTCCCTAAGCATGCTCACCTGAGATTGCAGCAGCAACAAGACAAATTAGCAGTGTTCCATGGGGTCGCGCCTCCCAGGGTCGGGGGCTCGCCCCCTACGCTTCCCACGCCTCGGGGGCTCAGGGGCTCCATAGGAAACGTTTCCTAGCACCCCCCTTTCTGCGAAACTTGGGGAAACACAAGTCTAAGAGTTTCCCAGATTGGGGGGCTCCCACACGCCCCCTCCTGAAAAATGGGGGGCTCCGAGTGGCCCCGACTGCCCTCGATTTAAAAAAAAAATTTACTTAAAAAAGAAATGGTTCATCTTAAATTTTAGGCTTTCACACTAAATGGTCATTTTAAAATGAAATAGAAACAAATAAAAAGAAACAAACATCGATATGATATGCTTGGCTATAACGATTACATTAAATTACACTAAACTCTTCGGGAACATAAGCATGCTAGTATGCAAATGGTGCTGGGATGAAGAATTGATATGTTTATATGTTCGGGTTCATATTTTTATTATTATTTTTTTTTTTATAGTTTTAGAGACCGACCCCCCTATGTTAGGGACCCCGACCCCCCTATGAACTTGAAAAAGTGTTGATAAAGGTGATAAATATACATGGTTGTAGAAAAGGTTCCACAACCCTCCTAGAAGTTTTATTTGGTTCAATTAACCTGCATATGTTACAAAAGTTTCTCCAAAAATCACAGGCCTAAACTAGAAAAGGGAAAAGGTGGACACTGGAGATGATTTGGAAATTTTAAGGAAGGAAAGAGATGAGAGCAAGGAGTTGTTAAGTGACCGACCCCATAGCTATAGTCTACGGGTTGCGATAACGAGAAAGAGTGCTTCATGGCAAAGGAATAGAAGAAGGGAAGAATGACTCATTCGATTTAGGAACATGTCGACTCGAGTGCCCTACTCAGGTCAACGAAACAAAGTGAGGCATTCATCGAGTTTAAGATTAAATAATGCAGTGACTAACTCAATTAGAAAAAAAGTTACCTCGACTCATTCCCTATACAATAGGGACGACATAGAGAGATTCAGGCTTTGACATGGGGACCTAAGAGGAAGCTACCAAAATTAGAAAAGAGAAAGTGAGGATTGAATTAACTTAAAGCAAAGCTAAAGCAAGGAAGATCTAATTAACTTGAATGTTGGAACCCATTGAGGTACGAAAATAATGATGTCAAGTCCTAAGTTGCATGGGAATGCCCCCTCTCCCCTTCCTCTGCTCTTGCTTTGTACGCATGCTCCAAGAATGCTCACCGGAGTTTACGGCAACACCAAGAAACGTTAGCAAATATAAAGCGGAGAAAAACTGATTAACTTACATTTTGAAAATGGAAATAGTTAGAAGACAATAGAAACGTATTTGAGACAATTGCTAGGACACTAATTTGAAAAAGTGTTGATATGGGCGTTAAACACACATGGTTGTACCATAGTTTTAAAAATCGTTTGAACCGGAACCGGAACCGGCCGGTTCACCGGTTCGGAACCAAACCGGGTCAAACCGGTTGGTTAACCGGATCGAGGACCGGTTAGATACCGAACCGGCCGGTTTGGTACCAAACCGGTCCGGTGCGGTATCTAACCGGTCCAACCGGCCGGTTTCGAACCTAACCGGTCCGGTTTGGATAATTCTCATTTTTTTTTCATTTTTAAACTTTTGACTTTGGAAATGTTTATTTTATATTTTAAATTTTAAAAATTTAACTAACCTATTACCTACCCTAACTCCTAACCCACCCCATTCCCTAACCTAACTACCCAACCGGCCAACACAACTATAAAACTACCGGTCGACTTCATGTTTCCTTACCTCTGTTTTGTTTTGAAGTTGAAAGTGGCTGGAAACTTGAAAGTCTGAAACCGTGGAGGCTGGAGCAACGAGTTGGAGTCTTTGGATGTGGTTTGAGTTTGACTACCGGTTGAGGTGTGCACTGTGGAGCGTGGGCTGTCACCTGTGGAGTTCCAAGAGGGTGCTGCAACTTGCAAGAGGGTGTTGCAACTTATTACAGGGTGCTAACAAGTGAGTATTACATAATACAGTCTACTATTTAGTAATAAGTATTGACTCCAATCAATGGACTTCTCTCCATCTTTCAATGATCAATCAAATTCCTTGTTAGTATCTCCATTTTCCTTCTTGTCCACACTGCACAGTATCTGAAGTTTGAACCCTTTTCTTTAAGAGATTTATTGTTTTGGAAAGGGTGGAGTCTTGTGGAAATGGCTGCTTACAGCCTTATCATTTCACTTGATAAGGCTGTAAGCAGCCATTTCCACAAGACTCCACCCTTCCAATTTTAAACAGTTAGCTCTACAAGGGACCTAAATCCTAAAGGTCGGTTAGCACAAGTTCAATTAGTATACATACTTCTCTCTTATGCAAATCCAATGTGCAATGTAACAAACTTAGATAGATATATGTCATAAACAATGAACTCTGTTACAGACTTGTAATCCAATGTTCTGACTGTATATTCAGAATTTCAGACACTATATCCAAAACCACAAGCATGGACTGAAAAATCAGAAGGTTCAGGGCCCAAGTTTAGTTTATAAATTG
>LPNX010637755.1:248222-320772 GCA_001517045.1 Pseudotsuga menziesii | reverse complement strand
TCTTGGCAGATTGCATGTAAATTCTCAACTGGAAATGCTATGTATAATGTAGCAGCCTGCAAGATAGTGAGGGCATTAACATACTCAAGATAATTGCACCCATAAATATTAAAAAGCAGTAAATTCAGCTTATCAATGCAACCAGGGAACAGCAGTTTAAGGAATAGTTTTTAGGATAAATAAAACTCAGCCTTATTCAGAGAAGGAAAGTTGTAACTTGTACTAGTTGAAGTGTATTTTTTAGCATGGTGACTGTTAACTTCCCAGACATATGAACATTGAAGATCATTTAAATAATCAGATCTGATAGCAAATTAAAAGACAGTCCTGTAGGTGACTTTTTTTTGAGGAATTAATGTTGTTTTTTTATTATGTTTTTTTGAGGAATTAATGCTCGTTGTTGTTTCAATTTTCAGCCTATCCGGATTCCGAAATGGCCCCAAAAGCAAAAGATCCAGCATGGGCACATGCAGATGTTGTTGATGGAGTTATGTATTGCAAGTATTGCAAGAAGTTGATTAAAGGTGGTGGAATTTACAGGCTTAAACAACACTTGGCTGCCATCAAAGGGCAAATGAAGGCATTTGAAGCTCCACTAGATGTCATTGGACAAATTAGAGCTGATATGCAAGGGTATTTTAAGAAGTTTGAAGAGAATAAGGCTAGGCAAAAAGAGATAGAGGAAGAAATAGGAAAGAAGAGAAGGCTCGCTGAAATGATGGGTGGCCATGGGACCTATGCTCCGGGTTCAATTGAAGGCTCTTCATCTATCCCTTCTGATCCTTTTGGGTATGTTGCACCCTCTGATACTACACAAGAGAAGGAGAAGGGTAAATCAAAAAAGAAGGGTGGCATTCAAAGCTATTTTACATCCTCTGCTAGTGCCAATGCTTCTCATGTGCCTCCAACACATGTTCAGCCCACCTTAGATGACCATTGGAAGAAGAAATACAAAGAAGCTGCCTATGAGTACATAGCTAGATGGTGGTATGATGCTGATCTCCCGTTCAACGCTGCACGTTCTTCTTATTACCAACCTATGTGGGATGTTGTTATAGCTGCTGGTAAGGGCTTCAAAGGCCCTAGTATGCATGACTTGAGGGGATCTCTTTTGCAAAAAGAGATAGTGTCCATAGAAGAATACTTGAAGGACTTCAAACAGTCATGGGTCAGAACAGGATGCACTATCATGTCAGATGGATGGACCGATCAGAAGGGTCGTACTCTGATAAACTTTCTTGTCTCTTGCCCACAAGGAACCATGTTTTTGAGATCAAGTGATGCACCTGATCAGGTGAAAGATGCAAATCTATTATTTTGTCTCTTGGATAGTGTTGTTGAGGAGGTGGGGGTAAATAATGTTGTACAAATCATCACAGATAATGCCTCTAACTATGTTCTTGCTGGTAAGATGTTAGAGGAAAAACATAAAACCATATTTTGGACTCCATGTGCGGCACATTGCATAGACCTCATGCTTGAGGACATATGCAAACAGGATTGGATCAAGGACACTATAGAGCATGCCAAAAGCATCACCAAATACATCTACAACCACGGTTGGGTATTGAGTCTGATGAGGGGACACACTCAGGGCAGGGAGCTTGTTAAGCCTGCAGTTACTAGATTTGCAACTCACTTCCTTACGTTGCAATCTTTCATTTCCCAAGCACAAAACTTGGAGAAAATGTTTTCAAGTGATGAATGGAATTCATCACAATGGGGCCTCAAACAAGATGGAAAAGACACCAAGAAAAGAATTAAAAGCTCTTCATTTTGGAAAAGAGCAGTAGAGGTTGTGGCAATTTCTGAGCCACTTGTTAAGGTGTTGCGGTTGGTTGATGGAGAAAAATTGGCCATGGGCTACATTTATGAAGCTATGGATCAAGCAAAGGAGCAGATAAAGGCAGCATACAAAGATAGAGTGGCCAAGTATGGGCCTATTTGGGAGATCATTGATAGGAGATGGAACAATCAACTCCATCGCCCTATACATGCAGCTGGGTATTTTCTTAACCCAAGGTATCAGTATAGAGCGGATATTGATCTAGATCCGACTGGGGAGGTAGCAGATGGATTGTATTCTTGCCTTGAGCGCATGGTCCCAAATGAGGCGGACCAATTGGAGATACATCGATAGATCAACTCTTTCACCGCCGCCACAGGTACCTTTGGCAATAATGTTGCTAAGATTTCAAGAGAGGAAGACCAACCAGGTAAACATTTCCATTGTTTGATTAACTTATGTTTTTAAAGTTTAAAGTTATTAACTACCTTGAATTAAGTTTAAAATTTAAATTGTTGAATTAAGTTATTAACTACCTTGACTCTTCACATTTGCAGCACAATGGTGGCAGGCATTTGGTAACCATACTAAACTATTGCAAAGGTTTGCAATACGGGTCCTGAGTCAAACCTGCAGCTCTTCTCGGTGTGAGCGCAATTGGTCTTTGTTTGAGCGGATTCACACAAAGAAGAGAAACCGTTTAGAGCAAAAACGGTTAAACGATCTAGTCTTTGTGCAGTACAACCTCCGACTCATACGCAACCAATTGATGAGCAAAAGACCTGATACGGATCCCATTGTGTTGGATGATATAGATCCAAACTCAGAATGGGTAGTGGAGACCCAACCGCCAGAGTTTGGTGATGACCTAGATGTTGAGCTGGAGAACTTGCTGGATGTTCCGCTGGATGCAGATCCTTTACTGCCGATGCCATCAGTTCATACAGGTGTAGATGCTGAGACTGAAAGAGCAGTGCCAAGCATGGCAGGCACTAGCCGATCAGGACCTCGTACTTATAGTCGTCGACGACGTCGACATTCAGCCAGTACTACTACTTCATTAGCAGATGACTTTGATCCTGAGGAGCCCGAGACTGAGCCAGATCATGATGCATTTGCTAGTCCTTCTAGTTCTTCTAGTTCTAGTTCTATCTGTGGTGCTGAGTTTGATGATGATCATTGATGATGTATTATCATTTATGTAGTTGATTATGTAGCATGTTTTTTGGACTCTCGAGGCCATATAGCCTTTACTATATAGGGCCTAGCCGCCTAGGCCTCATGGATTATGTATTTTGTTCTAGTATCCTAGATATGTTACATGTATTATCATTTATGTATTGCACAGAGTACAGTCACAGACTTCAGATTACAGTGCACTTTGTACCATTTTGATATATTGACTCTTATATGGTATATACATGAGTAGATTTTGGTTAATTTGTCTTCAATGCCTTGGAATCATGTATTATAATCTTGAAAATGTTGTTTTCCTTTAAAATTTAAGTATTTGATGTATTTTTTAGCAAACCGATTCATTAAATTCAAATCGGCCGATTTATGACCGATTCATTACCGATTCCGAGTTGACCCTCGACCGATTCCGAGTCCGATTCCGATTTTTAAAACTATGGGTTGTACAAGAGTTCCCGTAGCTCTCCCAAAAGTTTTGCTTTCTTTCAAAGAACCTGCACATCTTACAAACGTTTCTCATAAAAACACAATCCTGAACCAGAAAAGGAAAAAGGTGGACATTAGAGATGATCTGAGAATTTCAGTGAAGGAAAGTGATAAGAGCAAGGAGGTGTTGAGTGATCGACCCCATACCTGCAGTCTACGGGGTACGATAACGAGGATGAGTGTTTCGAAGCAAAGAAATGGAAGAAAGGAATAATGAGTAATTCGATCTAGGAACATGTCAACTCGACTCGGGCCCTACTGAAGACAACGACCTAGAGTGAGGCATTCATTGTGAATGAGATTAAACAATGCAGTGACTAGTTCGATCAAACAAGAAGTTACCTCGACTGGTGCTCTACCTAATAGGGACGACCTAGAGGGATTCGGGGTTTGGAAATGGGACCAAAGAGGAAGCTACCCAAATGAGAGAAAACAAAGTATGGTTGAATTAACTTAAAGCAAAGATAAATCGAGGAAGAGCTAATTAACTTAAATGTTCGAACCCATTGATCTATGAAAATGATGATCTCAAGACCTATGTTCCATGTGAATGCCCCCTCTCCCCCTCTCCCCATCTGCTGCTCCCGCTCCCTAAGCACGCTTCAAGAGCGCTCACCTGAGTTTACAGTAGCACCAAGACGAGTTCTCGTAGCTCTGCTAGAAGTTTTACGTTGCTTCAATGAACCTGCACATGTTACAAACGTTTCTTGTAAACCCACAATCCTAAACCAGAAAACGAAAAAGGTGGACACCGGACATGATCTGAAAATTTCTACGAAGAAAAGAGATGAGAGCGAGGAGTTGTACAAGAGTTCCCGTAGCTGTCCTATAAGTTTTACTCTCTTTCAATGAACCTGCACATGTTACAAACGTTTCTCGTAAAACCACAATCTTGAACTAGAAAAGGAAAAAGGTCGACACTGGAGATGATTTGAAAATTTCAGCAAAGAAAAGTGATCAGAGCAAGGAGTTGTTGAGTGATTGATCCCATAGCTGCAGTCTACAGGGTGCGATAACGAAGATGACTGTTTCAAAGAAAAGAAATGGAAGAAGGGAAAGAATGAGTAATTCGATCTAGGAACATGTCAACTCGAGTTGGGCCCTACTCGAGACAACGACCCAGAGAAATGCAGTCACTTGGAATAAGATTAAAGAGTGGAGTGACTAATTCGATCAAAGAAGAAGTTACCTCGACTCATGCCTTATCCAATGGGGACGACCTAGAGCGATTCAGGCTTTGACATGTGGGGAAAAGAGGAAGCTACCCAGACAAAAGAAAAAGTAAGGGTGAATTAGCTTAAAGCAAAGATAAAGCGAGGAAGAGTAATTAACTTAAATGCTGGAACCCATTGAAGTATGAAAATGACGATCTCAAGTCTTATGTTGGATGGGAATGCCCCCTCTCACCTTCTTTCGCTCCCCTTCCGTAAGCTTGCTCAAAGAACGCTCACCTGATTTTATGGTACCACCAAGAAACGTTAGCAAAGATAAAGCGAAGAAAAACTAATAACATACATTTTGAACATAAAAAGAGTTGAAAGATGAGAGAAACTGATTTGAAACAGTTGTTAAGAAACTAATTTGAAAAAGTGTTGATATGGGCGTTAAACACACATGGTTGTACAAGAATTCCCATAGCTCTCCTAGAAGTTTTACTTTGCTTCAATGAACCTGCACATGTTACAAACGTTTCTCATAAAACCACAAACCTGAACTAGAAAAGGAAAAAGGTGGACACTGGAGATGATCTGATATTTTCAGCGAAGGAAAGTGATGAGAGCAAGGAGGTGTTGAGTGATCGACTTTGAGAATTTCATCGAAGGAAAGTGATGAGAGCAAGGAGGTGTTGACTGATCGACCCCATAGCTGTAGTCTACGGGGTGCGATAACGAGGATGAGTGTTTCAAAGCAAAGAAATGGAAAAATAAAACAATGAGTAGTTCAATCTAGGAACATGTCAATTCAAGTCGAGCCCTACTCAAGACAATAAGCTAGAGTGAGGCAGTTAGTAGAAATGAGATTAAAGAATGTAGTGACTAATTCGTTCAAAGATGAAGTTGCATCGAATGGTGTTCTACCCAATAGGAACGACCTAGACGGATTCAGGATTTGACAAAAACCAAAGAGGAAGTTACCCAAATGAGAGAAGAGAAAGTAAGGATTAAATTAACTTAAAGCAAAGATAAATTGAGAAAGAGCTAATTTTCTTAAATATTTGAACCCATTGAAGTATGAAAATGATTATCTCAAGACCTATGTTGCATGGGAATGCCCCCTCTCTCCATCCTCCGCTCCCGCTCCTGCTTTTGCTCCCTAAGCATGCTCACCTGAGTTTTGCAGCAGCACCAAGACAAGTTAGCAAAGATAAAGCGAAAAAAACTAACTAACTCACATTTTGAAGATGAGAAGAGTTAGAAGAGGAAGAAGCTTATTTGAAACAGTTGCTAGAAGTTAACTTGAAAAAGTGTTGATAAAGGTGATAAATATACATGGTTGTAGAAAAGGTTCCAGAAACCTCCTAGAATTTTTACTTGGTTCAATTAACCTGCATATGTTACAAAATTTTCTCCAAAAATTACAAGCCTAAACTAGAAAAGAAAAAAGGTGGACACTGGAGATGATTTCGAAATTTTAGAGAAGAAAAGAGATGAGAGCGAGGAGTTGTTGAGTGACCGACCCTATAGGTGTAGTCTACGGGTTGCGATAACGAAAAAGAGTGCTTCATGGCAAAGAAATGGAAGAAGTGAAGAATGACAAATTCGATTTAGGAACATGTCGACTCGAGTGCCCTACTCGGGTCAACGACCCAAAGTGAGGCATTCATCGAGGTTAAGATTAAAGAATGCAGTGACTAACTCAATAAAAAAAGAAGTTACCTCGCCTCATGCCCTATACCATAGGGACAGCCAAGAGGGATCAGGCTTTGACATGGGGACCTAATAGGAAGCTACCCAAATTAGAAAAGAAAAAAATGAGGGTTGAATTAACTTAAATCAAAGCTAAAGCGAGGAAGATCTAATTAAATTAAATGTTGGAACCCATTGAGGTACGGAAATGATGATGTCAAGTCCTAAGTTGCATGGAAATTCTCCCTCTCCCCTTCCTCCACTCTCGCTCCGAAAGCATGCTCCAAGAACGCTTACCTGAGTTTACAACAACACCAAGAAACGTTAGCAAATATAAAGCAAAGAAAAAATGACTAACTTACATTTTGAAAATGAAAAGAGTTAGAAGACGATAGAAACGTATTTGAGACAATTTCTAGGACACTAATTTGAAAAAGTGTTGATATGGGCGTTAAACACACATGGTTGTACAAGAGTTCCCGTATCTCTCCTACAAGTTTTGCTTTCCTTCAATGAACCTGCACATGTTACAAACGTTTCTCATAAAACCACAATCTTGAACTAGAAAATGAAAAAGGTGGACACTAAAGATGATCTGAGAATTTCACCGACGAAAAGTGATAAGAGCAAGGAGGTGTTGAGTGATCGACCCCATAGCTGCAGTCTACGGGGTGCAATAATGAGAATGAGTGTTTCAAAGCAAAGAAATGGAAGAATGTAAATTTTTGATTTAGGAACATGACAACTCAAGTCGGGCCCTACTCGAGACAACGACCTAGAGTGAGGCTTTCATTGTGAATGAGATTAAAGAATGCAGTGCTCAACTGATGCTCTACCAAATAGGGACGACCTAGATGGATTTGGGGTTTGACAAGGGGACCAAAGAGGACGCTACCCAAATGAGAGAAAAGAAAGTATGGTTGAATTAACTTAAAGCAAAGATAAATAGTGGAAGAGCTAATTAACTTAAATGTTTGAACCCATTGATGTATGAAAATGATGATCTCAAGACCTGTGTTGCATGGGAATGGCTCCTCTCCCCATCTATCGCTCCCACTCCCTATGCATGCTTCAAGAAATTTCACCTGAGTTTACACCAAAACCAAGACACGAGTTCTCGTACCACTTATAAAAGTTTTACTTTGCTTCAATGAACCTGCACATGTTACAAACATTTCTTGTAAAACCACAATCTTGAATTAGAAAAGGAGAAAGGTGGACATTGGAGATGATCTGAGATTTTCAGTGAAGGAAAGTGATGAGAGCAAGGAGGTGTTGAGTGACTGACTCTGAGAATTTCACCGAAGGGAAGTGATGAGATCAAGGAGGTGTTGAGTGATCGACTCCATAGCTGCAGTCTACATGGTGCGATAACGAGGATGAGTGTTTCAAAGCAAAGAAATGGAAGAATGGAAGCATGAGTAGTTCGATCTAGGAACATGTCAATTCGAGTCGGGCCCTACTCGAGACAATGACCTAGAGTGAGGCATTTAGTAGAAATGAGATTAAAGAATGCAGTGACTAATTTGATCAAAGAAGAATTGCATCGACTGGTGCTCTACACAATAGGAATGACCTAGAGGGACTTGGGGTTTGACAAAGAGACCAAAGAGAAAGTTACCCAAAATAAGAGAAGTGAAAGTAAGGGTTGAATTAACTTAAAGCAAATAGAAATCGAGGAAGAGCTAATTTTCTTAAATATTCGAACCCATTGAGGTATGAAAATGATTATCTCAAGACGTATGTTGCCTGGGAGTTTCCCCTCTCTGCATCTTCCGCTCCTGCTCCCGCTTTCACTCCCTTAGCATGCTCACCTGAGTTTACAGCAACACCAAGACAAGTTAGCAAAGATAAAGCGAAAAATAACTAGAAGAGGAAGAAGATTATTTGAAATAGTTGCTAGAAACTAACTTGAAAAAGTGTTGATAAAGGTGATAAATATACATGGTTGTAGAAAAGGTTCCACAACCCATCTAGAAGTTTTACTTGGTTCAATTAACCTGCATATGTTACAAAAGTTTCTCCAAAAATCACAAGCCTAAACTAGAAAAGGAAAAAGGTGGACATTAGAGATGATTTGGAAATTTTAGAGAAGGAAAGAGCTGAGAGCGAGGATTTATTGAGTAACCGACCCCATAGTTGTAGTCTACGGGTTGCGATAACGATAAAGAGTGCTTCATGACAAATAAATGGAAGAAGGAAAGAATGACAAATTCAATCTAGCAACATGTCTACTTGAGTGCCCTACTTGGGTCAACGACCCAAAGTGAGGCATTCATCGAGGTTAAGATTAAAGAATGCAGTGACTAACTCAATCAAAAAAGAAGTTACCTCGACTCATGCCCTATACAATAGGAACAAACTAGAGGGATTCAGGCTTTGACATGTGGACCTAAAACTAAGCTACCCAAATTAGAAAAGCGAAAGTGAGGGTTGAATTAACTTAAAGCAAAGCTAAAACGAGGAAAATCTAATTAACTTAAATGTTGGAACCCATTGAGGTATCGAAATGATGATGTCAAGTCCTAAGTTGCATGGGAATGCCCCCTCTCCCCTTCCTCCACTCTTGCTCCGTAAGCATGCTCCAAGAATGCTCGTCTAAGTTTACGGCAACACCAATAAACGTTAGCAAATATAAAGCAAAGAAAAACTGATTAATTTACATTTTGAAGATGAAAAGAGTTAGAAGATGATAGAAATGTATTTGAGACAATTGCTAGGACACTAATTTGAAAAAGTGTTGATATTGCTAGGACACTAATTTGAAAAAGTGTTGATATGTCCGTTAAACACACATGGTTGTACAAGAGTTCCCGTAGCTGTCCTAGAAGTTTTGCTTTCGTTCAATGTACCTGCACATGTTACAAACGTTTCTCGTAAAACCACAATCTTGAACTAGAAAAAGAAAAATGTGGACACTAGAGATGATCTGAGAATTTCAGCGAAGGAAAGTGATAAGAGCAAGGTGTTGAGTGATCGACCCCATAGCTGCAGTCTACGGGGTGCGATAAAGAGGTTGAGTGTTTCAAAGCAAAGAAATGGAAGAATGGAAGAATGAGTAATTCGATCTAGGAACATGTCAACTCGAGTCGGGCCCTACTCGAGACAACGACCTATTGTGAATGAGATTAAAGAATGCAGTGACTAGTTCGATCAAACAAGAAGTTACCTCAATTGATGCCCTACCCAATAGAGACGAGCTAAAGGGATTCAGGGTTTAACAAGGGGACCAAAAAGGAAGCTACCCAAATGAGAGAAAACAAAGTATCGTTGAATTAACTTAAAGCAAAAATAAATCAAGAGCTAATTAACTTAAATGTTCGAACCCATTGATGTATGAAAATGATGATCTCAAGACCCATTTTGCATGGGAATGATCCATCTCCCCATCTTCCGCTCTCGCACCCGCTCCGTAAGCACACTTCAAGAATGCTCACCTGAGTTTACAGCAACACCAAGACAAGAGTTCTCGTAGCTCTCCTAGAAGTTTTGCATTGCTTCAATGAACCTGCACCTGTTAAAAACGTTTCTTGTAAAACCACAATCCTAAACTAGAAAAGGAAAAAGGTGGGCACTGGTGATGATATGAAAAGTTCAACGAAGGAGAGAGATGAGAGCGAGGAGTTGTTCCCTCTACTCATGACCTAGAGCGATTCAGGCTTTGACATGGGGAGCAAAGAGGAAGCTACCCAAATGCGAGAAGAAAAAATAAGGGTGAATTAGCTTAAAGCAAAGATAAAGCGAGGAAGAGTAATTAACTTAAATCCTAAAACCCATTGAGGTACGAAAATGATGATCCCAAGTCTTATGTTGCATGGGAATGCCCCCACTCCCCTTCCTTCGGTCCCCCTCCGTAAGCATGCTCGAAGAACGACCTAGAGGGATTTGGGGTTTGACAAAGAGACGAAAGAGACGAAAGAGACCAACACAAGTTAGCAAAGATAAAGCGAAAAAAATAACTATCTCACATTTTGAAGATGAGAAGAGTTAGAAGAGGAAGAAGCTTATTTGAAATAGTTGCTAGAAACTAACTTAAAAAAGTGTTGATAAAGGTGATAAATATACATGGTTGTAGAAAATGTTCCACAACCCTCCTAGAAGTTTTACTTGGTTCAATTAACCTGCATATGTTACAAACATTTCTCCAAAAATCACAAGCCTTAACTAGAAAAGGAAAAGGGTGGACACTGGAGATGATTTCGAAATTTTAGAGAAGGAAAGAGATGACAGCGAGGAGTTGTTGAGTGACCGACCCCATAGCTGTAGTCTACGAGTTGCGATAACGATAAAGAGTGCTTCATGCAAAAGAAATGGAAGAAGGGAAGAATGACTAACTCGATCCTAGAACATGTCGAGTCAAATGCCCTACTTGGGTCAACGACCCAAAGTGAGGCATTCATCGAGGTTAAGATAAAAGAATGGAGTGACTAACTCAATCAAATAAGTTACTTTGACTCATGCCCTATACAATAGGGATGACCTACAAAGATTCAAGCTTTGACATGGGGACCTAAGAGGAAGCTACCCAAATGAGAAAAGAGAAAGTCAGGGTTGAATTAACTTAAAACAAAGCTAACGCGAGGAAGATTTAATTAACTTAAATGTTGGAACCCATTGAGGTACGGAAATGATGATGTCAAGTCCTAAGTTGCATGGGAATGCCCTCGTCTCCCCTTCCTCCGCTCTCACTACATAAGCATGCTCCAAGAACGCTCACATGAGTTTACGGCAACACCAAGAAACGTTAACAAATATAAAGCGAAAAAAAACTGATTAACTTACATTTTGATGGTGAAAAGACTTAGAAAACTATAGAAACGTATTTGAGACAATTGCTAGGACACTAATTTGAAAAAGTGTTGATATGGGTGTTAAACACACATGGTTATAGAAGAGTTCTCGTTGCTCTCCTAGAAGTTTTTCTTTCCTTCAATGAACCTGCACATGTTACAAACGTTTCTTGTAAAACCACAATCATGAACTAGAAAAGGAAAATGGACACTAGAGATGATCTGAGAATTTCAGAGCAGAGAAGTGATAAGAGCAAGGAGCTGTTGAGTGATCGACCCCATAGCTGCAGTCTACGGGGAGCAATAACGAGGATGAGTGTTTCAAAGCAAAGAAATGGAAGAATGAGTAATTCGATCTAGGAACATGTGAACTCGAGTGGGGCCCTACTCGAGACAACGACTTAGAGTGAGGCATTCTTTGTGAATGAAATTAAAGAATGCAGTGACTAGTTTGATCAAACAAGAAGTTACCTCGACTGATGCTCTACCCAATAGGGCGACCTAGAGGGATTCAGGGTTTGACAAGGGCACCAAAGAGGAAGCTACCCAAATGAGAGAAAACAAAGTATGGTTGAATTAACTTAAAGAAAACACAAATCGGGGATGAGCTAATTAACTTAAATGTTCGAACCCATTGATGTATGAAAATGATGATCTTAATACCTATGTTGCATGGGAATGCCCCATCTCCCCATCTTCTACTCCCTAAGCACACTTCAAGAACGCTCACCTAAGTTTACAGCAGCACCAAGACAAGAGTTCTCGTAGCTCTCCTAGAATTTTTACGTTGCTTCAATGAACCTGCACATGTTACAAACATTTCTTGTAAAACCACAATCCTGAACTAGAAAAGGAAAAAGGTGGACACTGGAGATGATCTGAAAATTTCAGTGAATGAGAGAGATGAGAGGGAGGAGTTGTTCCCTCGACTAATGACTTAGAGCGATTCAGGCTTTGACATGGGGAGCAAAGAGGAAGCTACCCAAATGAGAGAAGAAAAAGTAAGGGTGAATTAGCTTAAAGCAAAGATAAAGCGAGGAAAAGTAATTAACTTAAATGCTAAAACCCATTGAGGTACGAAAATGATGATCTCAAGTCTTATGTTGCATGGGAATGCCCCCTGTCCCCTTTCATTGCTCCCCCTTCGTAAGCATGGTCGAAGAACGTTCACCTCAGTTTATGGTACCACCAAGAAACTTTAGCAAAGATAAAATGAAGAAAAACTAATTTGAAGAGTTGGAAGACGAGAGAAACTTATTTGGAACAGTTGCTAAAAAACAAATTTTAAAAAGTGTTGATATGAGCGTTTAACACACATTGTTGTACAAGAGTTCCCGTAGCTCTCTTAGAAGTTTTCCTTTGCTTCAATGAACCTGCACATGTTACAAACGTTTCTCGTAAAACCACAATCTTGTATTAAAAATGGAAAAAGGTGGACACTGGAGATGATCTGAGAATTTCAGCAAAGAAAAGTGATGAGAGCAAGGAGGTGCTGAGTGATCGAATCTGAGAATTTCAGCGAAGGAAAGTGATGAGAGCAAGGAGGTGTTGAGTGATCGACCCCATAGCTACATTCGAGTTTGGCCCCTTCTCGAGACAATGAACTAGAGTGAGGCATTTAGTAGGAATGAGATTAAAGAATGCAGTGACTAATTCGATCAAAGAAGAAGTTGCATTGGATGGTGTTCTACCCAATAGGAACAACCTAGAGGGATTCGGGGTTTGACAAAGAAACCAAAGAGAAAAAGTGTTGATATGGGCGTTAAACACACATGGTTGTACAAGAGTTTCCGTAGCTCTCCTAGAAGTTTTACTTTCCTTCAATGAACTTGCACATGTTACAAGCGTTTCTCGTAAAACCATAATTCTGAACTAGAAATGGAAAAAGGTGGAAACTAGAGATGATCTAAGAATTTCAGCGAAGGAAAGTGATAAGAGCAAGGAGGTGTTGAGTGATCGACCCCATAGCTGCAGTCTACGGGGTGCGATAACGAGGATGAGTGTTTCAAAGTAAAGAAATGGAAGAATGAGTAATTCGATCTAGGAACATGTCAACTCGAGTCGGACCGTACTCGAGACAATGACCTAGAGTGAAGCATTTATTTTGAATGAGATTAAAGAATGCAGTGACTAGTTCGATCAAACAAGAAGTTATCTTAACTGATTCTCTACCCAATAGGGACGACCTAGAGGGATTCAGGGTTTGACAAGGGGACCAAAGAGGAAGCTACCCAAATGAGAGAAAACAAAGTATGGTTGAATTAACTTAAAGCAAAGATAAATCGAGGAAGAGCTAATTAACTTAAATGTTCGAACTCATTGATGTATGAAAATGATGATCTCAAGACCTATGTTGCATGGGAATGCCCCCTCTCCCCATCTGCCACTCCCGCTCCCGAAGCACGCTTCAAGAACGCTCACTTGAGTTTAAAGCAGCACCAAGACAAGAGTTCTCGTAGCTCTCCTAGAAGTTTTACGTTGCTTCAATGAACCTGCACATGTTACAAACTTTTCTTGTAAAACCACAATCCTAAACTAGAAAACGAAAAAGGTGGACACTGGAGAAGATCTGAAAATTTCAGCGAAAGAGAGAGATGAGAGCAAGGAGTTGTTGAGGAGTTCTACAAGAGTTCCCATAGCTGTCCCAGAAGTTTTACTTTCCTTCAATGAACCTGCACATGTTGCAAACTTTTCTCGTAAAACCACAATCCTGAACTAGAAAAGGAACAAGGTCAACACTGGAGATGATTTGAAAATTTCAGCGAAGAAAGTGATGAGAGCAAGGACTTGTTGAGTGATCGATCTCATAGTTGCAGTCTAGGCGGTGCGAGAACGAGGATGGGTGTTTCAAAGCAAAGAAATGGAAGAAGGGAAGAATGACTAATTCGATCTAGGAACATGTCAACTCGAGTTAGGCCCTACTCGAGACAACGACCCAGAGAGAGGCATTCACTTCGAATAAAAATAAAGAATGCAGCGACTAATTATATCAAAGAAGAAGTTACCTCGACTCATGCCCTATCCAATAGTGACGACCTAGAGCGATTTAGGCTTTGAGATGTGGAGAAAAGATGAAGCTACCCAAATGAGAGAAGAAAACGTAAGGTTTAATTAGCTTAAAGCAAAGATAAAGTGAGGAAGAGTAATTAACTTAAATGTTGGAACCCATTGAGGTACGGAAAATGATGATCTCAAGTCTTATGTTGCATGGGAATGCTCCCTGTCCCCTTCCTTCGCTCCCCCTCTGTAAGCATGCTGGAAAAACGTTCACCTGAATTTTTGTTACCACGAAGAAACGTTAGCAAAGATAAAGCGAAGAAAAACTAATAACATACATTTTGAACATGAAAAGAGTTGGAAGACGAGAGAAACTTATTTGAAACAGTTGCTAAGAAACTAATTTGAAAAAGTGTTGATATGGGCGTTAAACACACATGGTTGTACAAGAGTTGTCGTAGCTCTCCTAGAAGTTTTACTTTGCTTCAATGAACATGTACATGTTACAAACGTTTCTCGTAAATCCACAATCTTGAACTAGAAAAGGAAAAAGGTGGACACTGGAGATGATTTGAGATTTTCAGCGAAGGAAAGTGATGAGAACAAGGAGGTGTTGAGTGACTGACTCTGAGAATTTCAGCGAAGGAAAGTGATGAGATCAAGGAGGTGTTGAGTGATCGACCCCATAGTTGTAGTTTACGGGGTGTGGTAACGAGGATGAGTGTTTCAAAGCAAAGAAATGGAAGAATGAAAGAATGAGTAGTTCGATCTAGGAACATGTCGATTTGAGTCGAGCCCTGCTCGAGACAACGACCTATAGTGAGGCATTTAGTAGGAACGAGATTAAAGAAGGCATTGACCAATTCGATCAAAGAAGAAGTTGCATCGATTGGTTCTCTACCCTATAGGAACGACCTAAAGGGATTCGGGAGTTGACAAAGAGACCAAAGAGGAAGCTACCCAAATGAGAGAAGAGAAAGTAAGGGTTGAATTAACTTAAAGCAAAGATAAATCGAGGAATAGCTAATTTTCTTAAATGTTCGAACCCATTGAGGTATGAAAATGATTATCTCAAGACCTATGTTGGATGGGAATTCCCCCTCTCTACATCCTCCGCTCCCGCTCCCACTTTCGCTTCCTAAGCATCCTCACTTGAGTTTGCAGCAGCACCAAAACAAGTTGACAAAGAAGTTACCTCGACTCATGCCCTATACAATAGGGACGACCTAGAGCAATTCAGGCTTTGACATGAGGACCTAAGAGGAAGCTACCCAAATTAGAAAAGAGAAAGTGAGGGTTGAATTAACTTAAAGCAAATCTAAAGTGAGGAAGATCTAATTTACTTAAATGTGGGTATCCGTTGAGGTACGGAAATGATGATGCCAAGTCCTAAGTTGCATGAGAATGCCCCCTCTCCCCTTCCTCGGTTCTCGCTCCGTAAGCATGCTCCAAGAACGCTCACCTGAGTTTACGGCAATACCAAGAAATGTTAACAAATATAAAGCGAAGAAAAACTGATTAGCTTACATTTTGAAGATGAAAAGAGATAGAAGACGATAGAAACGTATTTGAGACATTTGTTGGGACACTAATTTGAAAAAGTGTTGATATAGGCGTTAAACACACATGGTTGTACAGTTTACGGGGTACGATCACGAGGATGAGTGTTTCAAAGCAAAGAAATGGAAGAAGGGAAGAATGAGTAATTTGATCTAGGAACATGTCAACTCGAGCCAAGCCCTACTTGAGACAACAACCCAGAGAGAGGCATTCACCTGGAATAAGAATAAAAAATGTAGTGACTAATTCGATCAAAGAAGAAGTTACCTCGACTCATGCCCTATCCAATAGGGACGACCTAGAGCGATTCAGGCTTTGACATGTGGAGCAAAGAGCAAGCTACCCAAATGAGAGAAGAGAAAGTAACGGTGAACTAGCTTAAAGCAAAGATAAAGCAAGGATTGCATGGGAATGCCCCCTCTCCCCTTCCTTCACTCCCCCTCCATAAGCATGCTCGAAGAACGTTCACCTAAGTTTATGGTACCACCAAGAAACGTTAGCAAAGATAATGTGAAGAAAGACTAATAACGTACATTTTGAACATGAAAAGAGTTAGAAGACGAGAGAAACTTATCTGAAACAATTGCTAAGAAACTAATTTGAAAAGGTGTTGATATGGGCGTTAAACACACATGGTTGTACAAGAGCTCCCGTAGCTCTCCTAGATGTTTTACTTTGCTTCAATGAACTTGCACATGTTACAAGCGTTTCTCGTAAAACCACAATCTTGAACTAGAAAAGGAAAAGGGTGGACACTGGAGATGATCTGAGAATTTCAGCGAATGAAAGTGATGAGAGCAAGGAGGTGTTGAGTGATCGACTCTGAGAATTTCAGCTAAGGAAAGTGATGAGAGCAAGGTGGTGTTGATTGATCGACCCCATAGCTGCAGTCTACGGGGTGCGAGAACGAAGATGAGTTTTTCAAAGCAAAGAAATGGAAGAATAAAAGAATGAGTAGTTCAATCTAGGAACATGTGAATTCAAGTCGGGCCCTACTCAAGACAACGACCTAGAGAGAGGCATTTAGTAGGAATGAGATTAAAGAATGCAGTGATTAATTCTCTCTAAAAATAAATTGCATCGACTAGTGCTCTACCCAATAGGAACGACCTAGAGGGATTCAGGGTTTGATAAAGAGACCAAAGAGGAAGCTACCCAAATGAGAGAAGAGAAAGTAAAGGTTAAATTAACTTAAAGCAAAGATAAATCGAGGAAGAGCTAATTTTCTTAAATGTTCGAACCCATTGAGGTGTGAAAATGATTATCTCAAGACCTATGTTGCATGGGAATTCCCCCTCTCTGCATCCTCCGGTCCCGCTCCCGCTTTCGCTCCCTAAGCATGCTCACTTCAATTTGCAACAACACCAAGACAAGTTAGCAAAGATAAAGCGAAAAAAAACTAACTCACATTTTGAAGATGAGAAGAGTTAGAAGAGGAAGAAGCTTATTTGAAACAGTTGCTAGAAACTAACTTGAAAACGTGTTGATAAAGGTGATAAATATACATGGTTATAGAAAAGGTTCCACAACCGTCCTAGAAGTGCTACTTGGTTCAATTAACCTGCATATGTTACAAAAGTTTCTCCAAAAGTCACAATCCTAAACTAGAAAAGGAAAAAGGTGGACACTGAAGATGATTTGGAAATTTTAGAGAAGGAAAGAGATGAGAGTAAGGAGTTGTTGAGTGACCGACCCCATAGCTGTAGTCTATGGGTTGCGATAACGATAGAGAGTGCTTCATGGCAAATAAATGGAAGAAGGGAAGAATGACTAATTCGATCTAGGAACATGTCGACTCGAATGCCCTACTCGGGTCAACAACCCAAAGAGAGGCATTCATCGAGGTTAAGATTAAAGAATGCAATGACTAATTCAATCAAAAAAGAAGCTACCTCGACTCATGCCCTATACAATAGGGACGACCTAGAGGGATTCAGGCTTTGACATGGGGACCTAAGAGGAAGCTACACAAATCAGAAAAGAGAAAGTGAGGGTTGAATTAACTTAAAGCAAAGCTAAAGCGAGGAAGATCTAATTAACTTAAATGTTGGAACCCATTGAGGTATGGAAATGATGATGTCAAGTCCTAAGTTGCATGGGAATGCCCCCTCTCCCCTTCCTCTGCTCTCGCTTTGTAAGCATGCTCCAAGAACGCTCACCTGAATTTACGGCAACACCAAGAAACATTAGGAAATATAAACCGAACAAAAACTTATTAACTTACATTTTGAAGATGAAAAGTGTTAGAAGACGATAGAAACGTATTTGAGACAATTGTTAGGACATTAATTTCAAAAAGTGTTGATATGGGTGTTAAACACACATGGTTGTACAAGATTTCCTAGAGCTCTTCTAGACGTTTTGCTTTCCTTCAATGAACCTGCACATGTTACAAACGTTTCTCGTAAAACCACAATCCCGAACTAGAAAAGGAAAAAGGTGGACACTAGAGATGATTTGAGAATTTCACCGAAGGAAAGTGAGAAGAGCAAAGAGGTGTTGAGTGATCGACCCCATAGCAGTAGTCTACGGGGTGCGATAACGAGGATGAGTGTTTTAAAGCAAAGAAATGGAAGAATGGAAGAATGCGTAATTTGATCTAGGAACATGTCAACTCGAGTCGGGCCCTACTCGTGACAACGACCTAGAGTGAGGCATTGATTGTGAATGGGATTAAAGAATGCAGTGACTAGTTCGATCAAACAAGAAGTTACCTCGACTGGTGCTCTACCCAATAGGGACGACCTAGAGGGATTCGGGGTTTTAAAGCAAAGATAAATCAAGGAAAAGCTAATTAACTTAAATGTTCGAACCCATTGATGTATGAAAATGATGATCTCAAGACCTATGTTGCATGGGAATGCCCGCTCTCCCCATCTTTCGCCCCTGCTCCCGCTCCCTAAGCACGATTCAAGAACGCTCACCTGAGTTTACAGCAGCACCAAGACAAGAGTTCTCGTAGCTCTCCTAGAAGTTTTACATTGCTTCAATGAACCTGCACATGTTACAAACGTTTCTTGTAAAACCACAATCCTGAACTAGAAAAGGAAAAAGGAGGATACTTAAGATGATCTGAAAATTTCAACAAAGGAGAGAGATGAGAGCGAGGAGTTGTTGAGGACTTGTACAAGAGTTCCCGTAGCTGTCCTAGAAGTTTTACTTTCCTTTAATGAACCTACACATGTTACAAAGGTTTCTCGTAGCTGTCCTAGAAAAGAGGAAGCTACCCAAATGAGAGAAGAAAAAGTAAGTGTGAATTAACTTAAAGCAAAGATAAAGTGAGGAAGAGTAATTAACTCAGATGCTGGAACCCATTGAGGTACGAAAATGATGATCGCAAGTTTTATGTTGCATGGGAATGCTCCCTCTCTACCTCCTTTGCCCCCCCTCCGTAAGCGTGCTCGAAGAACGTTCACCTGAGTTTGTGGTACCACCAAGAAACGCTACCAAAGATAAAGCGAAGAAAAACTAATAACGTACATTTTGAACATGAAAAGAGTTAGAAGACGAGAGAAACTTATTTGAAACAGTTGCTAAGAAACTAATTTGAAAAAGTGTTGATATGGGTGTTAAACACACATGGTTGTACAAGAGTTCTCGTAGCTCTCCTAGAAATTTTACTTTTCTTCAATGAACCTGCGCATGTTACAAACGTTGCTCGTAAAACCACAAATCTTGAACTAGAAAAGGAAAAAGGTGGACAGCGGAGATGATCTAAGAATTTCAGCGAAGGAAAGTGATGAGAGCAAGGAGGTGTTGAGTGATCGACTCTGAGAAGTTCAGCAAAGGAAAGTGATGAGAGCAAGCAGGTGTTGAGTGATCGACTCCATAGCTACAGTCTACGGAATGCGATAACGAGGATGAGTGTTTCAAAGTAAAGAAACGAAAGAATGAGTAGTTCGATCTAGGAACATGTCAATTCGAGTCGGGCCCTACTCAAGACAACGGCCTAGAGTGAGGCATTTAGTAGGAATGGGATTAAAGAATGCAGTGACTAATTCGATCAAAGAAGAAGTTGCATGGAGTTGTGCTCTACCCAATAGGAACGACCTAGAGGGATTTGGGGTTTGACAAAGAGACCAAAGAGGAAGCTACCCAAATGAGAGAAGAGAAAGTAAGGGTTGAATTAATTTAAAGCAAAGATAAATCGAGGAAGACCTAATTTTCTTAAATCTTTGAACCCATTGAGGTATGAAAATGATTATCTCAGGAACTATGTTGCATTGGAATGCCCCCTCTCTGCATCCTCCGCTCTCGCTCCCGCTTTCGCTCCCTGAGCATCCTCACCTGAGTTTGTTGCAACACCAAGACAAGTTAGCAAAGATAAAGCAAAAAAAAACTAACTACCTCACATTTTGAAGATGGGAACAGTTAGAAGAGGAAGAAGCTTATTTGAAACAGTTGCTAGAAACTAACTTGAAAAAGTGTTGATAAAGGTGATAAATATACATGGTTGTAGAAAAAGTTACAGAAGCCTCCTAAAAGTTTTACTTGGTTCAATTAACCTGCATATGTTACAAAAGTTTCTCCAAAATTCACAAGCCTAAACTAGAAAAGGGAAAAGGTGGACACTGGAGATCATTTGGAAATTTTAGAGAAGGAAAGAGATGAGAGCGAGGAGTTGTTGAGTGACCGACCCCATAGCTGTAGTCTATGGGTTGCGATAACGACAAAGAGTGCTTCATGGCAAAAAAATGGAAGAATGGAAGAATGACTAATTCGATGTAGGAACATGTTTACTCGAGTGCCCTACTCGGGTCAACGAAACAAAGTGAGGCATTCATCGAGGTTAAGATTAAAGAATGCAATGACTAACTCAGTTAAAAAAGAAGTTACCTCGACTCATGCCCTATACAATAGGGACGACATAGAGAGATTCAGGCTTTGACATGGGGACCTGTTGCCGCCTAATTCACACTTTAAGACACAGGAAAGTCACAACCTACTATGTGTGTCCTTGGGGGCAAGCAAGAGCTGGGGACCACTGTCACCACAGTCCACAACTCCTCCGTTTAGGCAAGATCCCAACAGAGCCAAGGGGGGTAGTCCCTATAGGAAAGCTAAGTTCCAAATTTATTAATTAATAACAAATTAATTAAAGGGATCTTTTATTAAGACTGAGGCTAAGGTTCTGAGAGATGACAGTCAAACTGATGCAATATGCAAGATTTAAATGATAGTTAGTCCTTTTATTTATAACCAGTGCCTAAAGAATGGAGTCAGAAAATGCAACTTTAAATGGATGCAAATCTAAGTTAATTATCCACAGATTAAGTTGTCTAACAATGAGATAAAAAACAAATAAATGGTACAATTATAAACAGTAATGAACCAAGATATTTGACCAATATACAGATGATCTAAATTTATCAATGTAAACAAATGAACAAGATTTACAAGTTATGGACCAAAGATAGCAGAAGAAAAATGCTTTAAATGAAACTTATTAAACCAACAGTGAATGAAATATGGAAAGATTTTAAATTTGATTTACTTGAAGCAGTTAACAAAGGTTAAGCATTCACCACATCAACAATTGCAGAACTGAAAGTAAATGAAACTGAAAAGTAAATGAAACTGAAAGTAAAGAGTTGTAGTGCAATGCTGGAATGAAAGTGTGCTGAAATGAAAAAGTGTTGTAGAACCGATTTTGCAATGTCTCTTGGTTTATTTTAGTAAATTTTATTAAAGTTTTTCTTTTTGAAGTTAAGTTTTAGAACCGGTGGTGTGACTACCTC
Organism: Pseudotsuga menziesii; assembly: GCA_001517045.1. Taxonomy (NCBI): domain Eukaryota; kingdom Viridiplantae; phylum Streptophyta; class Pinopsida; order Pinales; family Pinaceae; genus Pseudotsuga; species Pseudotsuga menziesii. The sequence goes on along the minus strand of LPNX010637755.1, from coordinate 299,375 downwards.
GATCTAGTACTTCTCAAGTCAAAGAGGGAATGCTGTTGCGCTCAACAAAGTGGGAGAAAATCCCACCCGTAGCTCATAGGTCAAACACCAATGGCCTGGTGCTCAACAAGGAGGACGTAAAACGCCTAGAGACCCCCCTCGGTCTACTATCCCAAGTCGCCTCCAAGGTCACTGTTTTTAATTAACAGGAAAATTACTAGATGGATGCCTATTAAACTAAGACTTCTCTATCCCCTGTCGTATCTCGTGAGTACCCCGAAGGGTGATAACCGAGTAGAGGAGCAGGAAATATTGAAGTTTTTGTTGGTTAATTTTAGAGGGTAAATTTTAATATTTGGGTGATTAGCATACAAGGTTAATTTTATGCGATCAACAAGATCAACCAAGCGGTATCCCTTATGGGAGGTGCTGGTACTTGATCTTGGACTGAAAATGAAAAATGTTTGATTGTAACAGAAAAAAAATGTTGCTTTAATTACCTAAACCCCCACTTCTCCTGTTTTTCATATCCAACTTGAAGTCCCTAAAGGGAGATGACAAGTGGATAGAGGATACACAGGATAGATGGGTTGTGTGATTACCCTTTAACAGAAAATTAAAGATTACTGAACTTGAAAGAAAAATGCAACTAGCTAAACAATGCCTAACCACACAGCAATCTCTGTGACAGAGATGGTGGTCTGTCATAAAGATAGTGGGTAAACAGAAATAAAAATTATGCTTAAGCTAACCTCACAACAATCTCTGTTACAGAGATGGTGGTCTGTAACAGAGATAGGTGGGTAACAGAAAAAATAAAACTGAGTACACTAACCTCACTTCAATCTCTGTGACAGAGATGGTGGTCTGTCACAAAGATAGGTGGGTAAACAGAAAAAATGGCATAAACAGAAATCTAAGCAACTACTTCCTACTCTACTTCCTAATCTATTTACATATAGATTACAAATGCTTATTAACTTTTGCAGAATACCCCAAGAGAACTTCTCGTTGGGGTTTATAAATATCAGAAAAATGTGAGAGAAGAGTGAGGGTTTGAACCCCTTTTGGAAACGGTTGAAGGTTGAGGTAATTCTGGGCCAACTTGGGCAACACCTCCCCTTCACCTGTGTAAAACCTGTCACAAACCAGCAAGCTTTGTCCGCTGGAAATCATAGTAAACACTAAAGAAATTATCAGAAAAATTAGTACCCAAAAATCACTAATTTACAGTAAAAATCTGAGTGTAAAAATAACAGAAATATAATGTTTAAAGGGCTGAAAACTGAGTTTCCAGCCACCTAAATGATGCTAAAACAGTAGATCTAAAGTATTTAACTAATATACTAAGGGTTGGGGCTTTAAAACCAAGGTTTTTATCACTATACAGTGATAAAAACTGAGTTCTAAAACCCTTTTGAACAAAAGTGCGAAAATGAATAACAGAGTTTTAATCAATGGAGAAAGTGCTCCTTTGTTCTAGATCCCTGCAAATACACTTAGTAGAGCTGCAAAATGTAAGCAAAGAGGTGAGCACATAAATAAACCCTACAAAATACTTTGTAGAATCTTACTAATCTACTCACAAATGCAGATAGAAATACTTCTACCTACAAGTCTCTCCACAAAATACTTTGTGGAGAGCTATCTAAGCTAATACAAATGCAACTAAAACAAATACAAAGCAAGTTACCTTACAAAGAAGCATGCAATGTAGAAAAGAGCCACCAAAAATTCCTCCAAAGATTACTTGTATTAAGCCCAACTAGGGCAAGAACATTACAATAGCAAAAAGAATATAAGAGAGTAAGGAAATATTCCGGCAGCATAACAATAGCATGAGAGATCATGTCAAATGAGGGAGTGAGACCCTCATTATATAGTTGAGGAAGACCCCAACCCCTTGAAGATCAACGGTCGAGATTAGATCTAGATCTAGGTTAAATCTCCACCACTAGATCTAGGTCTTTGACTTTGCATTCCTCTCAATCAATCTACACCCTTAGATCAATTTCCAATCTATGGCTTAGGTGCTTGATCCATGTCTTTAGTATTCTCCACCCTTAGATCTAGGGTTTTGACCAAGGATGCCCCTTAGATGAGTTTTAGGGTTTTGGGTGGGCCCATAGGCTAGGCACCCCTCTAGATCTAGCGTCTTCCTCCAAATATGGCGGCTCCTTCATTTAGCTAGCGTCTCCACTAAGTGGCTAGCGCCCTTCTCCAAATTGGGTAGCGCCCCTCCTTTAAACTTGATGCCCCCTCTTAATATGGCGCTCCACTAAATTGTGACGCCCTCCAAATATATTAGCGCCACCTCTATATTGGCTAGCGCCTCCATTAAATGGAGTGCCTCCTCCACATATGACGCCTCCTTCATTATGGTGACGCCCCTCTAAATTTGGTGGAGTCTCTTCAATCTAGCGCCCCCTTTTATTAATGGTAGCGCCCTCATTACATGCATGTGAGCACCTTCTTTGGTAGCGCCTCCATCTTTAGCAAGGGTTTGGACCACTTAAGATCCTCTAAACTTGTCTTTGACTTGGCCATTTAAAAATCTAACCTTTAGACTTAGGCTAAAAATTTAATTCACCTCAGATTTAATTTTTTAACTTAACTTTTAAATTTTCCAATTTTGACTTAGGAAAAATTAAAAATAAGCTTGAAAAATTATATCCTGGCCATGGGGGGGTGGAAAAATTTTAAATAAATTTTCCTAGGCTTAGGAACCCCCAAACAAAATTACCATGGCATTATTTGATTTTTTACTTCAAAATCAAATAAATGTGAATTTTTGACTTAGGGAAATTAATTAATTCCCTAGGGAAGATAGACCCCTCCTGACCAAAATTGGTCTATCTCTTCAACCACTCATCAGAATGACATGGGACTCGAAGCAGTGGCTTAGGGGGTTTCATAGCAATTTACCTTGCATTCATAGCCCCTATTACAAAATGCCGGTGCTTGAGCAATTACATTATTACATCAAAACTGAGTTAATTAACCACCAAGGGGTGAACTTAATTAACTCGAAAAAATAAATAAAAATACAACAACATCACGAAACTCCGCAAGACTCTATATAGATGCCTAGCATGGTCATGAATATCATTTTGAAGCCTTAGCCACCTCATGGACTTGACTGTTAGAACGCCCGTCACCACTTTGGAGGATTTTGAGTGAAAAACCAAACCAATTAAAATCGTTTATTCAACAAGATTAATTGGAAAGGGAAAAAACTCTCAATGAGGGGACTTCCCTAACAACCAGTTCCATGGTATGGCATCCATATCATATGACCCACACTAGCACATAAAATTACATTAATTTTCCCACGCAGGGGAGCGGACATTTCGTTTTACAAAGGGGCAATTGCCCTGCAGAAGTGGAAAAATCCTCAGATTTTTCCAAGGTACAACTTGTACAATTATGTACATCTTCATGTACATGGAGTTGCCACCTAGTCGAAATAGGTGGGCAACAAGACCTAAGAGGAAGCTACCCAAATGAAAAAAACTAAAGCGAGGAAGATCTAATTAACTTGAATGTTGGTACCCATTGAGGTACGAAAATGATGATGTCAAGTCCTAAGCTGCATGGGAATGCCCCCTCTCCCCTTCCTCCGCTCTCGCTCTGTAAGCATGCTCCAAGAACGCTCACCTGAGTTTATGGCAACACCAAGAAACATTAGCAAATATAAAGCAGAGAAAAACTGATTAACCTACATTTTGAAAATGAAACTAGTTAGAAGACGATAGAAACGTATTTGAGACAAATGCTAGGACACTAATTTGAAAAAGTGTTGATATGGGCGTTAAACACACATGGTTGTACAAGAGTTCTGGTAGCTCTCCCAAAATTTTTGCTTTTCTTCAATGAACCTGGACATGTTACAAACATATCTCGTAAAACCACAATCCTGAACTAGAAAAGGAAAAAGGTGGACACTAGAGATGATCTGAGAATTTCAGTGAAGGAAAGTGATAAGAGAAAGGAGGTGTTGAGTGATCGACCCTATAGTTGCAGTCTACGGGGTACGATAACAAGGATGAGTGTTTCAAAGCAAAGAAATGGAAGAATCGAAGAATGAGTAATTCGATCTAGGAACTTGTCAACTCGAGTCGGGCCCTACTCGAGACAACGACCTAGAGTGAGGCATTCGTTGTGAATGAGATTAAAGAACGTAGTGACTAGTTCGATCAAACAAGGAGTTACCTCGACTAGTGCTCTACCCAATAGGGACGACCTAGAGGGATTCGGGGGTTGACAAGGGGACCAAAGAGGAAGCTACCCAAATGAGAGACAACAAAGTATGGTTGAATTAACTAAAAGCAAAGATAAATCGAGGAAGAGCTAATTAACTTAAATGTTCAAACCCATTGATGTATGAAAATGATGATTTCAAGACCTATGTTGCGTGGGAATCCCCCTCTCCCTATCTGTCGCTCCTGCTTCGTAAGCACGCTTTAAGAGAGCTCACCTGAGTTTACAGTAGCACCAAGACAAGAGTTCTCGTAGCTCTCCTAGAAGCTTTACATTGGTTCAATGAAGCTGCACATGTTACAAACGTTTCTTGTAAAACCACAATCCTGAACTAGAAAACAAAAAAGGTGGACACTGGAGATGATCTGAAAATTTCAACAAAGGAGAGGGATGAGAGCGAGGAGTTGTGGAAGAGTTGTACAAGAGTTCCCGTAGCTGTCCTAGAAGTGTTACTTTCTTTCAATGAACCAGTACATGTTACAAACGTTTCTCGTAAAACCACAATCCTAACCTAGAACTGGAAAAAGGTCGACACTGGAGATGATTTGAAAATTTCAACGAAGAAAAGTGATGAGAGCAAGGAGTTGTTGAGTGTTCAATCCCATAGCTGCAGTCTACGGGGTGCGATAACGAAGATGAGTGTTTCAAAGCAAAGAAATGGAAGAAGGAAAATAATGAGTACTTCGATCTATGAACATGTCAACTCGAGTCTGGCCCTACTTGAGACAACAACCCAGAGAAAGGCAGTCACTTGGAATAAGATTAAAGAGTGCAGTGACTAATTCGATCAAAGGAGAAGTTACATCGACTCATGCCTTATCTAATAGGGACGACCTAGAGCGATTCAGGCTTTGACATGTGGAGAAAAGATGAAGCTACCCAAATGAGAGAAGAAAAAGTAAGGTTGAATTAGCTTAAAGCAAAGATAAAGCGAAGAAGAGTAATTACTTAAATGCTGGAACCCATTGAGATACGAAAATGATGATCTCAAGTCTTATGTGTAATGGGAATGCCCCCTCTCCCCTTCCTTCGCTCCCCCTCCGTAAGCATGCTCGAAGAACGTTCACTTGAGTTTTTGTTACCACGAAGAAACGTTAGCAAAGATAAAACGAAGAAAACTAATAACATACATTTTGAACATGAAAAGAGTTGAAAGACGAGAGAAACTTATTTGAAACAGTTGCTAAGAAACTAATTTGAAAGTGTTGATATGGGCGTTAAACACACATGGTTGTACAAGAGTTTTCGTAGCTCTCCTAGAAGTTTTACTTTGCCTCAATGAACCTGCACATGTTACAAACGTTTCTCGTAAATCCACAATCTTGAACTAGAAAAGGAAAAAGGTGGACACTGGAGATGATCTGAGATTTTCAGCGAAGGAAAGTGATGAGAGCAAGGAGGTGTTGAGTGACTGACTCTGACAATTTCACCGAAGGAAAGTGATGAGATCAAGGAGGTGTTGAGTGATCAACCCCATAGTTGTAGTCTACGGGGTGCGATAACGAGGATGAGTGTTTCAAAGCAAAGAAATGGAAGAATGAAAAAAATGAGTGTTTCAAGTCGGGCCCTACTCGAGACAACGACCTAGAGTGAGGCATTTTGTAGGAACGAGATTAAATAATGCATTGACTAATTCGATCAAAGAAGAAGTTGCATCGATTGGTGCTCTACCCAATAGGAACGACCTAATGGGATTCGGGATTTGACAAAGAGACCAAAGAGGAAGCTACCCAAATGAGAGAAGAGAATGTAAGGGTTGAATTAACTTAAAACAAAGATAAATCGAGGAATAGCTAGTTTTCTTAAATGTTCGAACCCATTGAGGTATGAAAATGATTATCTTAAGACCTATGTTGCATGGGAATGCCCCCTCTCTGCATCCTCCGGTCCCGCTCCCACTTTTGCTCCCTAACCAAGCTCACCTGAGTTTGCAGCAGCACCAAGACAAGTTAGCAAAGAAGTTACCTCAACTCATGCCCTATACAATAGGGACAACCTAGAGCGATTCAGGCTTTGACATGAGGACCTAAGAGGAAGCTACCCAAATTAGAAAAGAGAAAGTGAGGGTTGAATTAACTTAAAGCAAAGCTAAAGCAAGGAATATCTAATTAACTTAAATGTTGGAATCCGTTGAGGTACGGAAATGATGATGCCAAGTCCTAAGTTGCATGGGAATGCTCTCGCTCCGTAAGCATGCTCCAAGAGCGCTCACCTGAGTTTATGGCAATACCAAGAAACGTTAGCAAATATAAAGCGAAGAAAAATTGATTAGCTTACATTTTGAAGATGAAAAGAGTTAGAAGAGGATAGAAATGTATTTGAGACAATTGCTAGGACACTAATTTGAAAAAGTGTTGATATAAGCGTTAAACACACATAGTTGTACAGTCTACGTGGTGCGATAACGAGGATGAGTGTTTCAAAGCAAAGAAATGGAAGAAGGGAAGAATGAGTAATTCAATCTAGGAACATGTCAACTTGAGTCAGGCCCTACTCGAGACAACAACACAGAGAGAGGTGTTGTCTGCCGATTGCACACCAGCAGCAGAAATCTTATGAAAGCTGTCTCCTCACTTGAGAAAGTCGAAGAGGTGTGACCTTGGGGGCAAGCATAGAGCTAGGTACTGTCACCTACTCCTAGCTCCTCCGTTTAGTCTAACTCCTAGCGAAGCCAAGGGGGGTAGTCCCTAACAAAGAGTTTTCTATGGCTCAATGTTTACGTTAAGTTTAGATGTTCTCAAATGCGGATGGGTGTTGTTTAGGAGTTATTGTGTTTTTAGGTAATTAATGTGATGAATTGAGCAAAAGACAAAGCAATCCACGTTGCTATCACCAAAATTAAAAGATAGACAAATATTTGAGAACTTCACGAAATTGATAGAGCATTCACAGATATAACTTATAATCAAAACACTCAATGGACAAATGGCCCAGATTATCGATAATGCTGAAAGATAGAACCAGTGCCTATGGAGTCAACTTATCAGAGATGCTTCATGTATAGAAAGATGTGAATCCCAAAAGATGCTAGTGAATGTTAGGTTTTGTTAGTGCTCTTGGTAAGTTTTAAGGGTTTTTTACAGTGGTCTTTCTTTAGGGTGTCAACAAAAAAGTTTGTCAAAGCTGAGAGACTCTTCTAAGTTCCCTCCGTTGAAGACATGTCGGACCTGCCTAGTATCCCAGGCTGATATTGTCAAGTGACCAGTTAGCCTGGAATCTAAGACAGCGAGAGGTTCGGACGCCTCTAATAGGAAGTACTTTGGAAGGATCCCTACAACGCCGGTGCGTTGGTTACGGGTGTTTAAGGGTTATTAAATTACCCTTGTGGGGTTTAAAGATCCAGTTCCGTTTCTGGGTACTACAATCTAAGATTGGTCAGAGCATACTCCGGTAAGGAGGGAAGGGGGTTAATTAATTAAAGGGGTGTGTGTTGCTAATTTTATTAAGTTAATTATTTATAACTCTTCGACAGAAAGCGCTCTTGACCTTGTCTTATGACAGTGGTTCAAGAGACTTAGCTAATCTGGATGAAACTAATGTAGGGTTTTTGCAAACCTAAAATGCTCTCCGATAGAGAGTGCTCTTGACTTGTGTTTCGGCAAGTTCAAGAGTCTTACTTATGAATTATTAGATTAAACAAACACAATCAATTAAGATGAAAGGTGATTGATTAAATTCTCTGACAGATGGCACTCTTGATCCACCTTATGGTGAGATTCAAGAGATTTTGGTTCTTTTTATGATTTAACAATTTATAACAAGATGCCAACATGTAATAATCAATATAGCAATTAGTGAAAATAAAACTAAGGAACAACTAACAATTAGTAAGAATGGAACTAAGTCTAATCAGAGAGCTAAACTAATTGCTTAAGGAAAACTACACTAAGTAAACCATGAAAAATGGACACAAGACACACTTCCCCAAAATAGGGGAAGTAAAACGAAAGGATACTTGCTCCCACTCAGCCTTTTTCATTAATCTTTTACAATGATGATGTGTTCTTTACTTCTTGGAATAACGGGGAAAGAAGGGGATGAAAGAAGAGGGATAGCAGTCTTTTTGTTCTTTTGGCACTCCTTGCTTGTTCGTAGCCTTTGGGCTTTCCTTCACTTGTCTGCAATCTAAGAGCTCTAGACACACACTTGTTATGATATTAGTTGATCAAAAAATAACTTGAAATTTAATTTACAAACTAGTTAAAAACAACTACCCAAACTCACCAAAAAGAAGGGAGAAAAGAGAAAAGAGAAGGGCGAGGCAAGAGAGGTGAAGGAAGGGTGAAAACAGGGCAAAAGGCAAGTCAAAGAAGGCTGGAAACTAAGTGAGAAAGAGGGCTGCAAATCAGAGAAAGAAGGTTGCAAATGAGAGTGAAAAAGCTGAAAGTACAGCCCAAAAGATGGACCAAGAAGAGGATGGAAAGGGGCTGCAGAAAGTGGAAACAAAGAGGCAAAAGAGGGCTGTCCAAAAGGGTGAAAATGGGGAAAAGTGGACAACGAAAGAAAGGAAGGAAAGGCTGCAAATGAAAGGCCTAAAAAGCTAAAACTCAAGCACAAGGCAGCCAACCGAGGCAAAGGCTAAGTGAATGAATGTTCACTTTAGCCCAAACGTGCCCAAATCCCAAGAAAATAAAGATTTTTACTTTGAAAGATGAATAAAAGTAAGGAAAAAATGGTCAAACCTGTGGATCTTTTTAAAGCACATGGATCTCGTGAAGCATGCAATTATCGGAAAAGTGTACTTGACTCCAAGAGAAGAAGATGTAGCTGAGCTTGAACGTCTGCTTGGTTGGATGGAAGGATCTGCAAAATAACACTCATAGACTTGCCGAACAAAGGATTAGATCATGTATTGTTCACAAATAAAAATAAAGAAGTAGCATGAAATATAACTGAATAAAACAATGCTCTTTTTTAAATTCTAAAAGTAAATCAATAAACAACTAACTTGCAAATGGAAAATACTTGTTCTTATGTGCTTACAGGAGCCCTCTAAAGCATAACATCATAATCTCAAATAGACAAGAAAGAAAAACATTAAAACAACATCACCTCATCCATCAAGTGCAATCATCCAAAGAATCACACCACATGAGCCTCCAAAGCCTTAATTTTATTCCAATGGTTGCATAAGAGCAACAAGCAATTACAAAAGTTTCACTAGAGTTTCTCGACACAAAAATCCATACCTGATAGAGATGAAAGAGCCTCTATTTATACAATGAGAGAGTGTTAAAACCCTAAAACCAAACCTCATAACCTAACCATCCTGGCCACCTAACAGAGAAGCCAGACCTAAATCGAAGAACCGGGAGTGAGGGGAGGCCTCCACCCAAGCAAGGCGCCCCCACTCCAACCCTTAACACTGAAATCAACCATCAGATGAAGCCACTCGTGTGGAAGGCGCAACCAGGAGAGAGAGGGTCGCGAGCTGTTGAAGGAGGCACTGTAATGTTGGTAAACCCACCCTTTAGGTCTGGAAGCAGCCTCTGCTAAGTTTGGGAAGCCTACTGATAGTGTAAGCTTTAGTCTTCACCTCGATCAAATCACCGGACCAATGAGCACTCTCCATCTCATTCTTTAGCTAGAGATGACATGTCTGCTAACTGATAATAAATTAATTGCTCACTTAATGCTGACTGAAGCTGAGTTATGATAACTCCAATCATCATAAATGCCCAATGAGATGTCATTTAGCCTTTTATTTCGTTGAATTTCAATCAATTTGGAGTGTTTTGATTTTCTCCAAAATAATCATGTTTTAATAAAAATTCATTTTTTCACTCAAAACTGAATTTTTTGAGAAAAAAGGCATTATGTGTACGACTGATGATCCGAAAGTTGGTACTGACTGGCTGGCTGATCAAGAATGATTTTTGGCTTAAGGTTAGAGCCTTCAATCACTGAATTCGGGGTCCGGATGACTGACTTATTACGAACGGGTTTTTTCCATTTAATTTATGGAAAAATTAACCCAAAAAACTTAGGAAAAGTAATTAAAAATTTAAAAAATAAATTTTTCCCCGTTCAAACAAAAAAATTTCGAATTTTTTTTATCTGTCCAGATGACTTAGGACATGACCATGATCTACCTAAATAATGCCTAGTAGGTTTATAACACTCATTTGGGCTCTAATAACCCCCCAAGGCCCAGAATTTAGCATCAGGCATTCCAGCTTTGGAGGAAGCGGGAGAAAACCTTGTCAATTATACTCGTTTGAAGGCAAAGCATAATTGTCAGGGGCAAAAAACTCCCTGGAATACCTTATTTGAGATTCCACGTCTCAGGAGACCGAACCACTCAAAAAATACCCTACTAGCACATTTTATTACAAACCCCGCGGGGCCATGGTCAAAATTATTCAAATAAAAAACTGGCTAGCCAATATTTGCTAGACATGAAGACGGTTCAACCGATACATTGGAATCAGACTTTGAACAAGTCTGTCAACCAGCGGCTCCTCAGGTAATCCAACTATGGTACAAATAAGTGGATAACAAAAGGCATTCAATTTGAATAAGAATAAAAATGTAGTGACTAATTCGATCAAAGAAGAAGTTACGTCGACTCATGCCCTATCCAATAGGGACGACTTAGAGCGATTCAGGCTTTGACATGTGGAGCAAAGAGGAAGCTACCCAAATGAAATAAGAAAAAGTAAGGGTGAATTAGCTTAAAGCAAGGATTGCATGGGAATGCCCCCTCTCCCCTTCCTTCACTCCCCCTCCATAAGCATGCTTGAAGAACGTTCACCTAAGTTTATGGTACCACCAAGAAACGTTAGCAAAGATAAAGTGAAGAAAAACTAATAACGTACATTTTGAACATGAAAGGAGTTGGAAGACGAGAGAAACTTATTTGAAACAATTGCCAAGAAACTAATTTGAAAGTGTTGATATGGGCGTTAAACACACATGGTTATACAAGAGTTCCCGTAGCTCTCCTAGATGTTTTACTTTGCTTCAATGAACCGACACATGTTACAAACGTTTCTCGTAAAACCACAATCTTGAACTAGAAAAGGAAAAAGGTGGACACTGGAGATGATCTGAGAATTTCAGCGAAGGAAAGTGATGAGAGCAAGGAGGTGTTGAGTGATCGACTCTGAGAATTTCAGCTAAGGAAAGTGATGACAGCAAGGAGGTGTTGAGTGATTGACCCCATAGCTGCAGTCTACGGGGTGCGAGAACGAGGATGAGTGTTTCAAAGCAAAGAAACGGAAGAATAAAAGAATGAGTAGTTCAATCTAGGAACATGTCAATTCAAGTCGGGCCCTACTCGATACAACGACCTAGAGTGAGGCATTTAGTAGGAATGAGATTAAAGAATGCAGTGACTAATTCGCTCTAAGAAGAAGTTGCATCAACTAGTGCTCTACCCAATAGGAACGACCTAGAGGGATTCGGGGTTTGACAAAGAGACCAAAGAGGAAGCTACCCAAATGAGAGAAGAGAAAGTAAAAGTTGAATTAACTTAAAGCAAAGATAAATCGAGGAAGAGCTAATTTTCTTAAATGTTCGAACCCAGTGAGGTATGAAAATGATTATCTCAAGACCTATGTTGCATGCGAATTCCTCCTCTCTGCATCCTCCGCTCCCGCTCCCGCTTTTGCTCCCTAACCATGCTCACTTGAGTTTGTAGCAACACCAAGACAAGTTAGCAAAGATAAAGTGAAAAAAAACTAACTCACATTTTGAATATGAGAAGAGTTAGAAGAGGAAGAAGCTTATTTGAAACAGTTGCTAGAAACTAACTTGAAAAAGTGTTGATAAAGGTGATAAATATACATGGTTATAGAAAAGGTTCCACAACCGTCCTAGAAGTGCTACATGGTTCAATTAACCTGCATATGTTACAAAAATTTCTCCAAAAATCACAAGCCTAAACTAGAAAAGGAAAAAGGTGGACACTAAAGATGATTTGGAAATTTTAGAGAAGGAAAGAGATGAGAGCGAGGAGTTGTTGAATGACCAACCCCATAGCTCTAGTCTAGGGGTTGCGATAACGACAAAGAGTGCTTCATGGCAAAGAAATGGAAGAAGGGAAGAATGACTAATTCGATCTAGGAACATGTCGACTCGAATGCCCTACTCGGGTCAACAACCCAAAGAGAGGCATTCATCGAGGTTAAGATTAAAGAATGCAATGACTAATTCAATCAAAAAATAAGTTACCTCGACTCATTCCCTATACAATAGGGATGACCTAGAGGAATTCAACTTTGACATGGGGACCTAAGAGGAAGCTACCCAAATCAGAAAAGAGAAAGTTAAGGTTGAATTAACTTAAAGCAAAGCTAAAGCGAGGAAGATCTAATTAACTTAAATGTTGGAACCCATTGAGGTATGGAAATGATGATGTCAAGTCCTAAGTTGCATGAGAATACCCCCTCTGCCCTTCCTCCGCTCTCGCTTCGTAAGCATGCTCCAAGAACGCTCACCTGAGTTTACGGCAACACCAAGAAACATTAGGAAATATAAACTGAACAAAAACTTATTAACTTACATTTTGAAGATAAAAAGTGTTAGAAGACAATAGAAACGTATTTGAGACAATTGCTTGGACACTAATTTCAAAAAGTGTTGATATGGGTGTTAAACACACATGGTTGTACAAGAGTTCCCGTAGCTCTCCTAGAATTTTTGCTTTCCTTCAATGAACCTGCACATGTTACAAACGTTTCTTGTAAAACCACAATCCCAAACTAGAAAAGGAAAAAGGTGGACACTAGAGATGATCTGAGAATTTCACCGAAGGAAATTGAGAAGAGTAAGGAGGCGTTGAGTGATCAACCCCATAGCTGTAGTCTACGGGGTGCGATAATGAGGATGAGTGTTTCAAAGCAAAGAAATGGAAGAATGGAAGAATGAGTAATTCGATCTAGGAACATGTCAACTCGAGTCGGGCCCTACTCGTGACAACGACCTAGAGTGAGGCATTCATTGTGAATGGGATTAAAGAATGCAGTGACTAGTTCGATCAAACAAGAAGTTAGCTCGACTAGTGCTATACCCAATAGGGACGACCTACAGGGATTCGGGGTTTGACAAGGGGACCAAAGAGGAAGCTACCCAAACGAGAGAAAACAAACTATGGTTGAATTAACTTAAAGCAAAGATAAATCGAGGAAAATCTAATTAACTTAAATGTTTGAACCCATTGATGTATGAAAATGATGATCTCAAGACCTATGTTGCATGGGAATGCCTGCTCTCCCCGTGTTTCGCCCCTTCTCCCGCTCCTTAAGCATGATTCAAGAACGCTCACCTGAGTTTACAACAACACCAAGACAAGAGTTCTCGTAGCTCTCTTAGAAGTTCTACATTGCTTCAATGAACCTGCACATCTTACAAACGTTTCTTGTAAAACCACAATCCTGAACTAGAAAAGGAAACAGGTGGACACTTAACATGATCTGAAAATGTCAGCGAAGGAGATAGATGAGAGCGAGGAGTTGTTGAGGACTTGTACAAGAGTTCCCGTAGCTGTCCTAGAAGTTTTACTTTCCTTTAATGAACCTACACATGTTAAAAACGTTTCTCGTAAAACCATGATTTTGAACTAGAAAAGGAAAAAAGTCGACACTGGAGATGATTTGAAAATTTCAGCGAAGATAAGTGATGAGAGCAAGGAGATGTTGAGTGATCGACCCCATAGCTGCAGTCTACGGGGTGCGATAATGAGGATGAGTGTTTCAAAGAAAAGAAGAATGAGTAATTTGATCTAAGAACATGTCAACTCGAGTCGAGCCCTACTCGAGACAACGATCCAGAGAGAGGCATTCACTTGGAATAAGATTAAAGAATGCAGTGACTAATTCAATCAAAGAAGAAGTTACCTCGACTCATGCCCTATCCAATAGGAACGACCTAGAGTGATTCAGGCTTTGACATGGGGAGCAAAGAGGAAGCTACCCAAATGAGAGAAGAAAAAGTAAGGGTGATATAGCTTAAAGCAAAGATAAAGCGAGGAAGAGTAATTAACTTAAATGTTGGAAGCCATTAAGGTACGAAAATGATGATCCCAAGTCTTATGTTGCATGGGAATGTCGGCTCTCCCCTTCCTTCACTCCCCCTCCGTAAGCATGCTCGAAGAATGATCACCTGAGTTTATGGTACCACCAAGAAACGTCAACAAAGATAGTGCGAAGAAAAACTAATTAACGTACATTTTGAACATGAAAAGGGTTGGGAGACGAGAGAAACTTATTTGAAACAGTTGCTAAGAAACTAATTTGAAAAAGTGTTGATATAGGTGTTAAACAAACATGGTTGTACAAGAGTTTTCGTAGCTCTTCTAGATGTTTTACTTTGCTTCAATGAACCTGCATATGTTACAAATGTTTCTCGTAAAACCACAATCCTGAACTAGAACAGGAAAAAGGTGGACATTGGAGATGATCTGAGAATTTCAGCGAAGGAAAGTGATGAGAGCAAGGAGGTGTTGAGTGATCGACTCTGATAATTTCAGCGAAGGAAAGTGATAAGAGGAAAGAGGTGTTGAGTAATCGACCCCATAGCTGCAGTCTACCGGGTGCGATAACGACGATGAATGTTTTAAAGCAAAGAAATGGAAGAATGGAAGAATGAGTAGTTCAATCTAAGAACATGTCAATTCGAGTCAGGCCCTACTCGAAACAGCGACCTAGAGTAAGGCATTTAGTCAGAATGAGTTTAAAGAATCCAGTGACTAATTCGATCAAAGAAGAAATTGCATCGACTAGTGCTCTACCCAATAGGAACGACCTAGAGGGATTCGGGGTTTGACAAAGAGACCAAAGAGGAAGCTACCCAAATCAGAGAAGAGAAAGTTAGGGTTGAATTAACTTAAAGCAAAGATAAATCGAGGAAAAGCTAATTCTCTTAAATGTTCGAACCGATTGAGGTATGAAAATGATTATCTCAAGCCCTTTGTTGCATGGGAATGCCCTCTCTCTACATCCTTCGCTCCTGCTCCCGCTTTCGCTCCCTAAGCATGCTCACCTGAGTTTGCAGCAGCAGCAAGACAAGTTAGCAAAGATAAAGCAAAAGAAAACTAACTAACTCACATTTTGAAGATGAGAAGAGTTAGAAGAGGAAGAAGCTTATTTGAAACAATTGCTAGAAACTAACTTGAAAAAGTGTTGATAAAAGTGATAAATATACATGAATGTAGACAAGGTTCCACAACCCTCCTAGAAGTTTTACTTGGTTCAATTAACTAGCATATGTTACAAAAGTTTTTCCAAGAATCACAAGCCTAAATTAGAAAAGGAAAAAGGTTGACACTTGAGATGATTTGGAAATTTTAGACAAGGAAAGAGATGAGAGCGAAGAATTGTTGAGTGACCGACCCCATAGCTGTAGTCTACGGGTTGCGATAACGACAAATAGTGCTTCATTGCAAAGAAATGGAAGAATGGAAGAATGACTAATTCGATCTAGGAACATGTCAACTCGAGTGCCTTACTCGAGTCAACGACCCAAATTGAGGCATTCGTCGAGGTTAAGATTAAAGAATGCAATGACTAACTCAATCAAAGAAGAACTTACCGCGACTCATGCCCTATACAATAGGGATGACCTAGAGGGATTCAAGCTTTGACATGGGGACCTAAGAAGAAGCCACCCAAATGAGAAAAGAGAAAGTGAGGGTTGAATTGACTTAAAGCAAAGCTAAAGCGAGGAAGATCTATTTAACTTAAATGTTGGAACCCATTGAGGTACGGAAATGATGATGTCAACTCCTAACTTGCATGGGAATGCCCCCTCTCCCCTTCCTCCACTCTCGTTTCGTAAGCATGCTCCAAGAATGCTCACCTGAGTTTATGGCAACACCAAGAAATGTTAGCAAATATAAAGCGAAGAAAAACTGATTAACTTACATTTTGAAGATGAAAAGAGTTAGAAGACGATAGAAACATATTTGAGACAATTGCTAGGAAACTAATTTGAAAAAGTGTTGATATGGGTGTTAAACAAACATGGTTGTACAAGAGTTCCCGTAGCTCTCCTAGAAGATATTCTTTCCTTTAATGAACCTGCACATGTTACAAACGTTTCTCGTAAAACTGCAATCCTGAACTAGAAAAGGAAAAAGGTGGACACTAGAGATGATCTGAGAATTTCAGCGAAGAAAAGTGATAAGAGCAAGGAGGTGTTGAGTGATCAACCCCATAGCTGCAATCTACGGGGTGTGATAACGAGGATGAGTGTCTCAAAGCAAAGAAATGGAAGAATAAGTAATTCGATCTAGGACATGTCAACTCGAGTCGGTCCCTACTCGAGACAACGACCTAGAGTGAGGCATTCATTGTGAAAGAGATTAAAGAATGCAGTGACTAGTTCGATCAAACAAGAAGTTACCTTGACTGATGCTCTACCCAATAGGGATGACCTAGAGGGATTCGGGGTTTGACAAGCGGACCAAAGAGGAGACTACCCAAATGAGAGAAAACAAAGTATGGTTGAATAAACTTAAAGCAAATATAAGTCGAGGAAGAGCTAATTAACTTAAATGTTCGAACCCATTGATGTATGAAAATGATGATCTCAAGATCTATGTTGCATGGGAATGCCCCCGCTCCCCATCTTCCGCTCCTGCTCCTGCTCCCTAAGCACGCTTCGAGAACGCTCACCTGAGTTTCCAACAGCACCAAGACAAGAGTTCTCGTAGCTCTCCTAGAAGTTTTACGTTGCTTCAATGAACCTGCACATGTTACAAACGTTTCTTGTAAAACCACAATCCTGAATTAGAAAAGGAAAAACGCGGACACTGGAGATGATCTGAAAATTTCAACAAAGGAGAGAGATGAGAGCGAGGATTTATTGAGGAGTTGTACAAGAGTTCTCGTAGCTATCTTGGAAGTTTTACTTTCCTTCTATGAACTTGCACATGTTACAAACGTTTCTCGTAAAACCACAATCCTGAACTAGAAAAGGAAAAAGGTCGACATTGGAGATGATTTGAAGATTTCAGCGAAGAAAAGTGATGAGAGCAAGGAGTTGTTGAGGGATCGACCCCATAGTTGCAGTCTACGGGGTGCGATAATGAGGATGAGTGATTCAAAGCAAAGAAATAGAAGAAGGGAACAATGAGTAATTCGATCTAGGAACATGTCAACTCGAGTCGGGCCCTACTCGAGACAACGACCGAGGGAGAGGCAATCACTTGGAATAAGATTAAAGAATGCAGTGACTAGTTCGATCAAAGAAGAAGTTACATCGACCCATGCCCTATCCAATAGGGCCGACCTAGAGTGATTCAGGTTTTGACATGGGGAGCAAAGAGGAAGCTACCCAAATGAGAGAAGAAAAAGTAAGGGTGAATTAGCATAAAGCAAAGATAAAGCGAAGAAGAGTAATTAACTTAAATGTTGGAACCCATTGAGGTAAGAAAATGATGATCTAAGATATTATGTTGCATGGTAATGCCTCTTCTCCCATTCTTTCGTTCCCCCTCCGTAAGCATGCTCGAAGAACACTCACCTGAGTTTATGGTACCACCAAGAAACGTTAGCAAAGATAAAGCAAAGAAAACCTAATTAACGTACATTTTGAACATGAAAAGAGTTGGAAGACGAGAGAAACTTATTTGAAACGGTTGCTAAGAAACTAATTTGAAAAAGTGTTCATATGGGAGTTAAACACACATGGTTGTACAAGAGTTCCTGTAGCTCTCCTAGAAGTTTTACTTTGCTTCAATGAACTTGCACATGTTACAAGCGTTTCTCGTAAAACCACAATCCTAAGCTAGAAGAGGAAAAAGGTGGACACTGGAGATGATGTGAGAATTTCAGCGAAGGAAAGTGATGAGAGCAAGGAGGTGTTGAGTGATCGACCCCATAGCTGCAGTCTACGGGGTGCGATAACAAGGATGAGTGTTTCAAAGAAAAGAAATGAAAGAATGAGTAGTTCGATCTAGGAACATAACAATTCAAGTCGGGCCCTACTCGAGACAACGACCTAGAGTGAGGCATTTAGTAGGAATGAGATTAAAGAATGCGGTGACTAATTCTATCAAAGAAGAAGTTGGATCGACTGGTGCTACCGAATAGGAACGATCTAGAGGGATTCAGGGTTTGACAAAGAGACCAAAGAGGAAGCTACCCAAATGAGAGAAGAGAAAGGAAGGGTTGAATTAACTTAAAGCAAAGATAAATAGAGGAAGAGCTAATTTTCTTAAATGTTCGAACACATTGAGGTATGAAAATGATTATCTCAAGACCTATGTTGCATGGGAATGCCCCGTCTCTACATCCTTTGTTCCCGCTCGCGTTTTCGCTCCCTAAGCATGCTCACCTGAGTTTGCAGCAACACCAAGACAAGTTAGCAAAGATAAAGCAAAAAAAAACTAACTAACTCACATTTTGAAGATGAGAAGAGTTAGAAGAGGAAGAAGCTTATTTGAAACAGTTGCAAAGATAAAGCAAAAAAAACCTAAATAACGTACAATTTGAACATGTAAAGAGTTGGAAGATGAGATAAACTTATTTGAAACAGTTGCTAAGAAACTAATTTGAAAAAGTGTTGCTATGGGCGTTAAACACAAATGGTTGTACAAGAGTTCTCTTAGCTCTCCTAGAAGTTTTACTTTGCTTCAATGAACCTGCACATGTTACTAATGTTTCTCGTAAAACCACAATCCTGACCTAGAAAAGGAAAAAGGTGGACACTAGAGATGATCTGAGAATTTCAGCGAAGAAAAGTGATGGGAGGAAGGAGGTGTTGAGTGATCGACCCCATAGATGCAGTCTACGGGGTGCGATAACAAGGATGAGTGTTTCAAAAGCAAAGAAATAGAAGAATGGAAGAATGAGTAGTTCGATCTAGGAACATGTCAATTCGAGTCGGGCCCTACTCGAGACAACGACCTAGAGTGAGGCACTGAGTAGGAATGAGATTAAAGAATGCAGTGACTAATTCGATCAAAGAAGAAGTTGCATCGACTAGTGCTCTACCCAATAGGAACGACCTAGAGGGATTCGGGATTTGACAAAGAGACCAAAGAGGAAGCTACCCAAATGAGAGAAGAGAAAGTAAGGGTTGAATTAACTTAAAGCAAATATAAATCGAGGAAGAGCTAATTAACTTAAATGTTTGAACCCATTGAGGTATGAAAATGATTATCTCAAGACCTATGTTGCATGGGTATGTCTCCTCTCTGCATCCTCCGCTCCCTAAGCATGCTCACCTGAGTTTGCGGCAGCACCAAGACAAGTTAGCAAAGATAAAGCAAAACAAACTAACTAACTCACATTTTGAAGATGAGAAGAGTTAGAAGAGGAAGAAGCTGCGGGTTGCGATAACGATGAAGAGTGCTTCATGGCAAAGAAATGGAAGCAGGGAAGAATGACTAATTCGATCTAGGAACATGTCGACTCGAATGCCCTACTCGGGTCAACAACTCAAAGTGAGGCATTCATCGAGGTTAAGATTAAAGAATGCAGCGACTAACTCAATCAAAGAAGAAGTTACCTCGACTCATGCCCTATACAATAGGGACGACCTAGAGGGATTCAGGCTTTGACATGGGGACCTAAGAGGAAGCTACCCAAATGAGAAAAGAGAAAGTGAGGGTTGAATTAACTTAAAGAAAAGCTAAAGCGAGGAAGATCTAATTAACTTAAATGTTGGAACCCGTTGAGGTACGGAAATGATGATGTAAAGTCCTAAGTTGCATGGGAATTCCCCCTCTCCCCTTCCTCCGCTCTCTCTCCGTAAACATGCTCCAAGAACGCTCACCTGAGTTTACGGCAACACCAAGAAACGTTAGCAAATATAAAGCGAAGAAAAACTGATTAACTTACAATTTGAAGATGAAAAGAGTTAGAAGACAATAGAAACGTATTTGAGACAATTGCTAGGAAACTATTTTGAAAAAGTGTTGATATGGGCAGTAAACACACATGGTTGTACAAGAGTTCCCGTAGCTCTCTGAGAAGTTTTACTTTTCTTCAATGAACCTGCACATGTTACAAACATTTCTCGTAAAACCACAATCCTGAACTAGAAAAGGAAAAAGGTGGACATTAAAGATGATCTGAGAATTTCAGCAAAGGAAAGTGATAAGAGCAAGGAGGTATTAAGTGATCGACCCGATAGTTGCAGTCTACGGGGTGTGTTCGCGAGGATGAGTGTCTCAAAGCAAAGAAATGGAAGAATGGAAGAATGAGTAATTTGATCTAGGAACATGTCAACTCGAGTCGGGCCCTACTCGAGACAACGACCTAGAGTGAAGCATTCAATGGGAATGAGATTAAAGAATGCAATGACTAGTTCGATCAAACAAGAAGTGACCTCGATTGATGCTCTACCCAATAGGGACGAACTAGAGGGATTCGGGGTTTGACAAGGGGACCAAAGAGGAAGCTACCCAAATGAAAGAAAACGAGGTATGTTGGGCACTACTCGAGAGAACATCCTAGAGTGAAGCATTCACTGGGAATGAGATTAAAGAATGTAGTGATGAATTCGATCAAAAAAGAAGTTACCTAGACTCATGCCCTATCCCTCTTAGGATCCGTCATGGAAATGGATCTCATGCAGAAGGAAACATATCCTGGTCCCATGAAACAGATCCTGTGAAAAGTCAAACAATTCCTGAAATTTTCAAACAGATCCTAAAACCTCCAGTGCTTCTATGACGCATTGATCCCCCCAAAAAAATTGTTTTTTAATGAAAAACTTTATAAAACCCTAAACACCTAATGGCTAAAAGCATAAACCCCATTCCTGCTCAAGGTCTGATCTATCCTTATGTCAAGATCTGCTCTTGAACTATCATATATCAATATCAAGGTCTGCTCTCGACATTTTTATTTGATTTATCTTTCTGGTTAAGGTCTGCTGTCAAGGGATGATCTATTTTTATGTGCGATGTTGTTGCTCACTTCACCTACACTGTTATGTAGTCTTTCCATAACCTTCAAGAAAACCACTTTATTCCTCGTTGATAGGGACATGTGGATGCGGATCACAAAAACATTGTTATCGCTTGCTTCAAGTTCATGCTGAAATGGTTTTTTAAATTATCAATATCAATCATGGTTACAACTCATCAAATAATCAGTTATGGTACACAAACTCTCTATTTTGACAATAATTTATAGTTCTCCTCTTGTGTTTCTTGAATAGTTTTGTTTCTTCACTCTATTTTTTGTTTCCGGATGCGAATCCATATCCTTATCCTGCTAACTTAGTTGTTTTTCCTCTGTTATTATGAGTTACAACTACAAGATGTCTTTGAAGTCCCATAATTGAGCATAATAGTAAAGAAGGCAAAGGGAAGGAAACTTGGCATTGATTATGGAATTGAGCATTGAATACATGGAATGTGATAAAAAGCAGAAAGGAACAAGACAATTGAAAAACAATTAGGATAGATACCTAGAATATGTATGTATTGGTCTCTGTTGCGTTTATGTTTTTCTTAACATTCATTGTACTAAAGGTGTGGGAAAGGGAAGAGAACAGTGCCAATAGCATGGAAACTGTGTAGGAAATGCCTTGGAAACATCTCACGGAACTTTCCATTTTTAGGAAACGCCATCTCCCATGAGTTTACAGGTACATTTAAAAAACCAATACATTTCCAAAGCATTTCCATGTGGAAATAGCCTCTAGGTAGATCATCTGGTAACAAATCTAGAAGCTTAAACATTGTCCTTTTGGATGCACTATATTAAACCAGTATCAATTTCTACATAAGTAGTTTCTTCATTCAAAATTTCTACATAAGCTATGGTTTCAAGCAGGATAGTGACAAGTGATAAAATCCCCGAAACAAGCTGCTACTAGAAACTAGTGAAACATGTCTCATTTATTCGTTAAAAAGTAAACCTGTTAAAATAGCTATACAGATGTCAGCCACAAAATCTATTTTTAGGAAAGATTTAGATACTCTCAAGTTGGAACCAAAATGAGCTGGAGTCTGTCAGTTGTAGCCAAAAGGCAAATCCCATCAACAATAGCTACTGGATCTTCCAAGCTCTACCTAAGATAAAATAAATAATTCATCAGCTCCGGTGATGATTAAGCGATACTCACTAGAGTGGGGACAACAGATTTCAAAATCCAAAGGGTTTCAGAAGGTGATTTTAGAGGGAATCTATCAGTTGTAGCCAAAATGAAAGCAAAAGGTAAAAGTCCATCAATAATAGGTACTGGATCTAGCAAGCTCTGGCTGAGATGGAATAAATAATTCATCAGTTCTGATGATGACTAAGTAATGCTCACTGGCCTTGGCACAAGAAATTTCAAAAATTCAAAGGGTTTCAAAACTTAAAAGGTGATTTTAGAGGCCTTCAAATGAGATTGGCTTCAGAAAGAAGCTTTGCAATAAAAAACAGGCTCTCTAACCTGTCTGATACACTGATATAAAAATTATAATCAGGATTTGTATGCTAGACTTCAGATCCAGAAGTATATCTTCTAATTGCTAAACTGTCCACAAATGTCAATCTAAGCTCGAGGGTGTCCAAATCAGTTTCAAAATAATTTCCAAACACAACTTAGAATTCTGGTTTGATTATCATTATACTTTTGATGATTGAAAATAGCTCCAAGTATGCCTTTTTCTATTAATAAGTAGATAACGGAACAAAACCTTCCATGTTGGTTACATGTATCATTCTGTCCTGTTATATTTTTCCATGTTCATCTTCACTGAAACAAGATGGATAAATTCAGGACTATAGTCATCTAAGTAATGTTTACTTGTAAAGTTGAATATTGAAGTCGTTTAGCCACACTGTTTTGTTGGTTTTGGGTAACTCTTGAAGCTTGAGTCCCCCAATATTTTGCAAATGCCACTTTTGGATTCTCTTCAACTTTAGAGGTGTCCTTCCACTGTGAGCACTATTTCTGCCTTCAATAGGCCATGACATATCAATTTGATCAAAATTATCCTGCCTATGGTTCAACACTCGCATCATGTTTGCAAACAACTATGACCTCCTTTTCCAAATCAAAGAGATACACAAACCTGCCACATAATTCCCAAGCCACAAAGAGAACGTGCGTCGTGGACACCTAATAACTGCTGAGTAATGTTTAAGCCCAAGATCTGACGTGCTTAAAATTGAGAAAGAAGATTATATCTTGCATCAAGAATGACCAAATCCATGGACATCAATACAATATGAGTCATTGCACTTGCTTTAAGTTTGTCAACTTTTGACACAACAATAGAGTCCAAGATCCAATTTGCTTGATTTCAAACTTCTTGCTAAAAGGTTAGCCATCTGTGCATGTTGCATGAGAACATATGCAGTGAAGGATGACTATGAACAATTAGAGTCACCCAGACGAATTGATATTCACCAATGATTGTATTCAATTGTAGGCAATTGTGGAGACTCGCAAGAAACACACTTTGCCCACAAATTTGCGAGTAGAAGGAAGTAATACTGGCTACTCCAATCTGCTACTTTAAAACCTTCAAAAATATTTTCATTTAGTAATGATAATCTAAAAACTTGTTGATCCTCTTGAGCAGCACTGCATAGTGCATTAGCAAGATGTATCTGTTACATTGATTCAACTCCCTTCAACATGTCATCAATGCTTTTCAAGGCTGTTGAAGAAAGCGGATTCTCGACATTATACTTATAGTTAGCAAGAGTCTTGTACACAACTTCTTTTAAGTTGGATTCAACGCATGTAGCCCTGCAATTTGTCAAATCGAGAGAAATATATTTTGTTTGGTCTGGATTTAACTACATCTAGGGTCTGTAAAGCTTCACCCATGTGAAATTCTTGTTCAATATTGCCAGAGACACCAGGAATGTGAAAAGACTGGAAGTGTTGCTTAATATTGTGTTTGATGTAACAGATGTATACTTGAGAAAGACATTGAATATGAGCTGGGCCAAAAACTAAAAGGACAAATTAATAAGCTGGTTCTAGCTGTTTCGATTTGTGTCCAACATCCTTTCTCCTTGACCTTCTTTGGATCAATTGGATGATCCAGATTTGCATCTTCATCTGGTGATACAGATATATCTGACACCAGTGGTTCTTCTTCAATAAGGCTGTCTTCTGAGTTATAGATGTCCTTAGGTCTGACTATAATTGGTGGAATCTACCTCTCATTCAACACATCATCTTCCAAAAGACTTGCATTCTCAGAAGATTTTAACTGCAATTGCATATATTGTTTGTATTCTTTGGAAAATTGGGACTAAAAGTTCCATGCAGAGAAATCTAATAAGCGGCCAATTTCAACCATTGGAATATAAACCACAAAGAGAGAGTTGCAAATATACATAAAAATATGTTCATATGGTTTGCAATGCAGGAAAGTTCCCAATGAAACTCTTCAAAAGCTGAAGAACCTGTTGATTCAGAAATGGAAAGTTGCCATATTCTCTTTCTTTTGCTACCTATACAATCCCCTAGTAGCTCATTTTTTATGGGAATATGTAGATAACAAATGTACTTCTTTATGTTTAAAGTTGATATAAGTGTGCTGATATGGGTGTTATGATGTTTCTTTTTCAACTAGGCTGCATTGAATTTTCAGATAGATGACTCTCAGAAGAGCAACACTTCCTCAACAACAATACAATTGCAAAAAATTGGCCAGGCTGATTCTCGAACTCCTCTTGCCAGTGAACTAAAAATAATACAATTCTGCCCAATGTTATGTAAAATATTGCTAGTAGATGCTAAATAAATTACTTTGTATTAAATTTTAATCCCTGGCTCCATTAATTCTTGTGGGTGTCGACTCTTATCTTGCCTTTGGAGTGCAGAATATTCTCTTAGTCACACTGAAACTATTTCTCATTAAGTATTCATTTCTCAATCTTTGTTTGATGCAGATGTGGCGAAAGAGTGTTTTGAAAAGGAGACCAGGTTGGTTAAAGAATTGACTTTTGATGACTCTTCACCCCCATTCAACGTAAGGTTAAAACAACTACATAGTGCTTTGACAGAGATTCCTACCCCACAGAATTCAAATGTAGAAAGTTATCTTCCAGCAAATGTTACCCCCTGTGGCAAGTGTTCTGGCATAGCACCATCCCAGATAAAGAAAATCCTTTCAATGAGTGCTACCCCTTCTTCAATAACTTGTGGAATGCCCTAAGAGCCAAACACACCAAGGACTCCCCAAGTGGTTCATAAAGAGGTAAAAGAAGAAACTCCCCAAGTGTAACATAGGGAGGTAAAAGAAGAAACTCCCCAACTGGAACATAGGGAGGTAAAAGCTATGTTATGGGTATTGATTTTTCCTAAGCAGAATCGAGAGCCATTCTTTGGGAGAATGGAGGCACCTAGATAGTTACCAAGAATTTGACCTAGTCTGGGACTGGGGGACTCAACCTGGCGTTGAGAGCCATTCTTTGAATGGAGGCACCTAGTCAGTTACCAGGAATTTGAACCAGACTGGGACTGGGGGACTCATCCTGGGGTTGAGGGCCATTCTCTGGGAGAATGGAGGCACCTGGTCAGTTACCAAAAAATTGGCCCAATTTGGTATTGGGGGTCTCAGCCAGAGCTGAGGGTCATTCACTAAACGGAGGCACCTGATTTTTCCTAAGTAGCATCGAGAGCCATTCTATGGGAGAATGGAGGCACCTGGTCAATTACCAGGAATTTGACCCAATATGGGACTGGGGGACTCAGCCTGGGGCTAAGGGCCATTCCTTGAATGGAGATACCTGGTCAGTTACCAGGAATTTGAACCAGTCTAGGACTGGGGGACTTAGCCTGGGGGGGCTGAGGGCCATTCTATGGGAGAATGGAGGCACCTAGTCAGTTACCAGGAAATTGACCCAACCTAGGACTGAGGGTCTCCGCCTAAAGCTGAGGGGCATTCACTAAATGGAGGCACCTGGTTAGTTACCAGGAATTTAACCTAGTTCGGGACTAGGGACTCAGCCTGGGGCTGAGGGCCATTCTCTGGGAGAATGGAAGCGCTTGGTCAGTTACCAAGTATTTGACATTGAGTCATTTGATGCAGCCTGGGGCTGAGGCACCTGATCAGTTACTAGGTCATCAACATAAGCCCTAGACCGGGTCTGGGCACGTCCTGCACTCCTTTCCTTGATCAATGGGCTATGAGACCTTCTCTAGGGACTAGCTACCCCTGGTTGAGAGACCTAGCACCTGATCTTGGTGGCATGAGGAGATTAAGATAAAGCATTTAGTAATTCTCCTTATTTATGAAGATGTACTTTGAGTGGGCATGAATGAACCACAAGGACCCTTGAAACCACTTGCTCTAACCACAAAATACTTGGAGGACCATCTAACCCTGGTCTTGGTCCATGAGACCAATAACAGAAAGACCAAGTGGCACAAGTCAAAACAAAAAGAAGACCTTGTACCAAAAAAAAAAAGATTAAATTCAAAGGGTCAAAGATGAAAAAGAATTAAACCCTAATGTCAACTCCTAAATATGTGGAAAAAATTCAAATGTTTGATAACCTATAAATAAAGGACAATTGCAAATCATTTTATACACACTTCATCACTTGACTGCTCCATCTTGGACCGAGGAAAATCCGTGACTGAGATTATCTTCATCTTTGCTGCTATTGAAGGAGAATTTGTGGCTGAGCTTTTTCTTTGATTCTTCCTCTTGTCCTAGTGTGGCGGCCTAGCAAACTAAGGCTTCTCCATACATAGCTCATAGTCGATGGTGGTGACTAGGTCTGCTCCAACAGGTTGCCATATGCTCGTTGGTGTTCACGGGCAGCAGCACAAAAGGCTACCATACCCTCACTGGTATTCACGGGAGGCAGCAGAAGGTTGCCATACCTTCGCTGGTAGTCTAGGGCAGCAGCTGAAGGCTACCCCAACCCTCGCTGCTGGTTACCATTGACAACAACAACATACAGGAGGTCACGGGAAGCACACAATAGGTTTCAGGAAGAAAGTTAATGGTCACAGGCAACACTTGGGAAGCATGTTGATGGTCACTGGTTGCAGCAGTAGGGCTGCTACAGGTGGTTAGGGTTTGCAGCAAAAGGATGCTACAGGATGCAACATTGGCTCACCCTCCACGTGGCAACAATATATGGTGGTAGCAGCAAGCCTGCTAGGGCTTCCTTGAACTTGGAAACTTTTGTACATTCATCTCAGAATTCTGAGATCAAATTTTCTTCTTTCATGTACAAATTCAGTCATTTCATTTAGAGGATGAATTACTAATGCTTTGGTGTTTTTGTCCTGTAAAGGTTTCCTCGTGAAAAATCATGTGTTCAATTGTGTGATGCTTGGTTGACTATTGTACTTGTCTTACTGTTGTTTACTTTTCAAGTTCTATCTCTATTACAATCTGTAATTTTTAAAGAATCTCATGCAGATTGTAATACAGCGATTTGGAGCGATAACTCCTTGAACGCTCTCATGCAGATTGTAATAGAGCGATAACTCCTTGAACGCTCTCATGCAGATTGTAATAGAGCGATAACTCCTTGAACGCACCCATATTGCTCGAGAGTGATAAGGGAGCGATTTGGAGCGATAGCTCCCTGAACGCTCCCGCCTTAGCTCGCACCTCTAACACTATGCCCGCGGAAGAAGGAAACAAAGGAGGGCGATGTGGTCCACCGGTGGGTTTTTGGAGGGAAGGAGGATGGCTTTGGGGGATAAATCCCTCTTCTCCAACTTCATTATCACTTTGCAATTGAAGAGAAGAGAAGAGAAGAGAGGAGAGGAGAGGAGAAGGTTGCATCTTTGGAGAGAGGACAGGAGAGGAGAAGAAGAGAAGGATGCCATCTTTGGAGATTGATCATTGAAGAAGGTTGAAAACTTGAAACTTGAACTTGTCACCACCATTGGAGAACGGGAGCCAAAGAGGTAGGCTCTACAATCTTGATTCTTTCTTCTTGATTTTCATTTGCTTTGTGTTTGAACTTTGAAACTTTGAATTTTGAAAGTTTTTGAACTTTGATTTCTATATTCAATCATGATTCATGAAATTTGAATGCTTGGAATATAAATTCTAGACTATAGAGTCTATACACTAGAATGTAGTAATGTACATTGTTAAATCTCTAGTTCCTCCCTCATTCTATTGCAGGCAACAGGTTAAATATTTCTATAGTTCCATCAACCATGATGATGGGTTTATGGTTTATTTTGTTGGTTCCATTTGTTATTTTGATGATGGTGATTGGAAACGGGAGGAGGAATGAGGGAGAGGATGAAGAAGTGGGAAGTGGCACATACCATGGAGAGGAGGAGGAGGAAGAGGAGGAAAATCGAAAGAAAACCAAAGAGGACCCCACACCCTTGTGAAAATATGTCACAAGGCAGCGAGGAGGCAGAAGGGGTGGAACCACCAAATTTGTTTACCCCCATTGTAAAAAGACGTACACAGGCTCATATACCCTTGTGAGAAGACATCTATGTGGGAACATGCCATGTGATGAAAGAAAAACTATAGGATTTTGTGTTTGCCCACATGTGGCATCAACACAAAGAGCCATCTATAAGAAGGAAGAATTTGAAGCACAAAGCATAACAAAACGATCATTGGATGACCAGGACCTTTCATGCTCACCAAGAACTGGAGGCCCATCCACCTAAGGCAGTGGATTCTCTCCCATGCAGTCGCGTGGCAAGACAACATCATATTTCCTTGATTAAGGTGGTATGGATGACGTGGATTCAAAAGTGTTTCGGTTTCTCTATGCATGCAGCATACCATTCAATGTTCTTCGCTCACCCGATTGGCATGAAATGGTAGAGGCCATCCACAATGCGCCAACAGGATGCAAGAGCCCCAGGTACGACAAAGCTAGAACTGTGGGGCTTGACAAGGAAAAAGCCAAGATCCATAATGCTTTGGGGAAATTCACAAATGCCTGGAATGAGTATGGGGTAACAATTGTATCAGATGTTTGGACAAATGTGAAAGGCAAGCCATTGATAAATGTTCTTGGTGTCTCTGCTACTGGCGCGGTTGTCCTTTCAGTACATGACTACTCAAATAAATTCCAGACCGGCATGAACATTGCAGAACTCCTACTCAAAAACATTGAAGCTATTGGTCTATACAATGTCATCCAAGTCATAACAGATAATGTTGCTAATTGTAAGGCAGCGGGAGCAATCATTGAAGATAAATACCCCAACATATTTTGGTCCGGGTGTTTGGTTCACACATTGAACTTTTTGATGCATGACATTATTAAGTTGAAGGAAAATGAATACAAATGGATTGGTGAATTATAAAAAAGGGCAAGCACATGATAAGATTTATTACCAACCATAGTAATGCCCATGGAATTTAGTGCAATCACTCAAAGTTAGAGCTATTAAAGATAGCTTACTAGATTTTCTAGCTATTACCTCACCCTCAGGCACCTTTTGAAGGTAAGAGAGGCATTGGCTAGCATGGTATCAAGTGAATCATGGCAAGTCTTGAAAGATAGGGCTACATCCACATCTGACAGCCTTGATTTTCAGGATGTGGAAGACACCGTTCTTAATGGTCAATTTTTGGCAAGTGTCAAGTTTGCTTTGCAGTTCACAAACCCCATTTATCACATGATTAAGTTTGCAGATATGGATAAGCCGGTAACTGGGGAGGTGTATGAGCAGATGGATAGCATGTTGGGTCAAATTAAAGATATTGTTGAATCGAAGGATCCCATCCTGTATGACCATATTCACACACATGTGGTCAAAAGGTGGGAAAATCTCAACGTTCCACTGCATGCCTTAGCATGTGTATTAACACAAAAATATTATTCTCCATCTTGGTTGGACAAACCAGCACCTCGGGGTGGGGTTAGGAGAAAGCCCCACACAGATCCAGAGGTACAGGTTGGGTACATGGTTGTTATAGACAAGTTGGTCCCCGATGAAGAGGAATGTTCCTTATTGCATAGTGAATTAAGCAAATACCTCAGTGATATTGGTCTATTTGGTACTTTGCATTCTAGAAAAGATCAAGATAGGGCGCCTCCTATTGATGGTGGAACATGTATGGCTCATCATGCCCATGCTTGCATAAATTGGCAACCAAAGTGATTTCATAGGTGGCAAACAGTTACTTTGCAGAAAGGTGTTGGAGCACCTATAGCTTCATCCACTCGATGAAAAGAAACCGATTAAATGAAAAGCAGGAAGAAAGCTTGGTTTATATAAATTACAACTTGAGGCTGTTGACTCATTACTGTGAGCAGGCCAAAACTGATAGATCTTATGTCACTTGGGACAACAATACAGACGAGCATAACTTGGAGGATGGAGCCTTAGCTTTAGAGCGCTTGGAGGATGAGTTTTTTAGCGATGAGGATGACCATGCAGCAGCAGCAGCAACAACAATTCCACTGCCACCTTCTACCTTGTTTTCAGATGCACCATCTTTGCTTAGAGTTTCAACTTTATGACCCTCGTCTGCATTAGCGAGGGGGGGCCATGTAGGACCAAGTCTTGGACGTGGCTCAAGCCGCTCAACATTGGTGGCTACTGGGGATGATAATCCCGCTCCCTTTGTTCATAGACCACGGGAAAAGAAATTAGAAATTTCCTGTGGCAAGAGGAAACATCCATAAAATCTACTTTTCTTGTCTTTTCTTATTTATAGTACTTTCAACTTTCAAGTTTCTGCACTGTTGAGTCATTGACTCTTTTATATTTATTATGGTATATTTTGTGAACATTATGGTTTATTTCATGTTTTTATGCTTTCCATAACTAATTCAACATTCTACAAAGGTTTGTTGGCATATATGCATCAAAATATATTAAAATATATATTATATAAGAAACGCTCCTGAAACAGTCACAAACCAAAATCTTTTGAAAATTTAGCTTTTCACTCCCGCTCCCAAGTAATCTTGGATAAAAGAAGAAACTAGGGTTCACCTGTTATCTTGAATTCAACTTCACTATTTGTACCTCTCCGGAATCCATAGTCAAAGCTAAGGCTACAATAGATCCCTTGCCCCACAAATTTGAAGGTTTCCTTGGAACATCATTGAAAAAGCCAAAAGTTCTTCATTTGTCAATCTAAATGTCTTGAACCTGACTTTGCATCTTCTTCTTTCTCAACCTGTCCATTAGCTTTATATGCCTCTTGAACTTGAGTCTTGTTGTCATTATACTTGAATTTTTTTTGAGAGATTCAACAGATACTCCCTTGAGTGTTGTACTTGTTGATTTGTCTAGCACTGTTGCATTATCTTTGGTCAACTGACACTATAATTTTAATTATAATTTATTTTTTAGGATAGATATTAAAAATTTTGGATAAAGTCATAATGTGTTTGACATAATCTAAATGTGTTGGAAATATGGTGAGATATGCTAGAAAATTGTTTGTTAAATGGAATGTCTGTAGGTAGTGTCTAGACCCCTTGCCAATGATGGAAAAGAGTTGTTGATGTTGTGGGAAGGGTACAAGCAAGTAGCTCAATGCATGCATGAAAAAATACACTATTTACCAGGGAGATGATAATCATGGTACTTCTACCAGATGCATTTTTATATTGAATTAGCATTGGCATATCTTATTGCCTTTTTGAGAAGAAACCCAAACTTTTATTTAAAGCAGAGAAATGTTAATACATGAAAATATTACTCAGAAACTAGACAAGGAAGATAAATGGCAACCAACATAAAGATGTTAAGATTTCTCTTTTCCATATTATGTTATATCCATCTAAAATATACTGAAGAAAATGTAACTTTTGGTGTAATGGAGTGGTGTGTGGTTTTGGTTTCCCTCGTCTTCCACATTTGCTGAAAGAATATTGTTGTTGAAGCTTTAGTCGATATAAACAACTTGATTGACATTTCTTTATATGACCGAAATAAAACAAACAATTGTCTCTGTGCTAGCAATGAGAGAGTTGTTGGTCAAAATCCAAGACAATCTGCTATACAACATCATTATTGGACTCTTGCATTTTCAGATTCTTTCAACACAACCTATTAGATTCATTCCAAATAAACTAGTTCTTATCTTCAAGTTAAACTAGACAAAGAATTTGGGAGAAACTTACAAGAACTTTGAGATGTCTCAATCCAAACCATCTATTCGGCCGGTAGACCCTTATAGGTTTATTGCATGCCACTGGTAATCCGTGGACAAAACATTGGGATCATGGTCTTCCTAGGAAGTGTAATCCAACTTCCAAGTCATTGAAACCCCTGCTTCCATGGATATATATTGGTATGAGGTCCATCGACATTACCCGATATTTGGCACAAAAGACATGCCTTCAAATTTGTCCAAGGCATCTTATTGAGTGTCCTCACCTATCATGCCTCTGTGGAAGGTAATTCACAGGAACGTAGCAAAGACCAAGCGCAGACATCAAAGAAAGAAGACAGCACTGTGATTAAATGTCTGAGTATCGTTCCTCTGCTTCCGTGGATAGATTAATCATTAATCAGGAACTTAACAATAGATAATTCATCTGCCTTTGCCTCTGAGTCTAATCATTCCTTTGCCTCAAGAACAGACGGGGAATGAAATTCCTGTGTCTGATAATTTTAGAAAACTGAGTTTTACTGCTTGCTGGTTTAAATGAACATTTAGTGGTTTTCACTTCAGCCGGTTTTGCATAGGCTGGAAGTTACTTAAAAAAATTTGCTGAACAATTTTAAACACACAGTAAAATACTAACAGGCTGAAAACAAATAGACAGTCACACCATAAAATTTTAGCTCAGAGATTTTTGGCTAAATAAGCCCTAGAAAAACCCCCACGGGGAAAACCAGTCAGAGAGAGAGATATATTTTCTTCAGCAAAAATATAGGACAGAAATATAGTAGAAATACAACTTATCTCCACCACAGATTTTATCTCAAAATCTGGAAACTTGTGCACAGCAAAAACAGCACCCGTACACCCTCGATTTCTGTGCCTATTATATGCAGACCGTACAGCAATAAATGACAGTCGTACCTCCTCGTAAACTGTGCCAAATAAATGATGTCCGTACCCTCGAAAACTGTGCAGTAAATTAATGCAGCCGTACCTCGATTTCTGTGCAGCAATTAAATGTTGGTCGTACCTCGATTTCTGTGCCACATTAATGCAGGCCGTACCCTCGATTTTTGTGCAGACCGTACAGCATTAAATGCAGTTTGTCCTGTGCAATAAATGCAGTCCGTACTTCTCTCGGGTTCTGTGCAAAAGCAAATAAAGGCTGTCTCGATTCTCGTGCCCACCAAAATCTCTTTAGCAAACTGTCTAGAAAATCGTGCCCTTCTCTCAGTCTCGACCTCCTCTCTCAGCTCTTCTCTCTTCTCATGCAAAAATGAAAAGTGATTGTGCTTTTGCCTCCCTCATGCTTTTTGTTTGACCTAAGTGAGTTTCTAATCCAACGGTGGAAAAGAAATCTAATCCAATGGATGAGAATCAATGAGAGTAAAAATCCCTTTTATTTAATTCACATAAATAAAATTACTCACTCACTTAAATTTATCAAAAAGTGACTTTATGTTTATAAAGTCTCATTAAGTGACATTTAATGTGAGGGTCACCTTTTTCCCTCTTAAAGTGACTTAGGCAAAATAAAGTCACCTAGGGAACATCTGCCTAGGTACAAAAACTAACAATAATCCTCTGCCTCTGTGTAGTGATAATTCCTCTGCCTCTGCGTAATGATCTCGACTCTGTGTCTGATCAGTGCAAATGGCGAATGAAGTAAATTCCATCTGAAATTTGAAATTCCTCTGCCTTTCACTCTCTATTACACTCTTTATCTTTCTTGCTTTGGAATCTCTCTCGATGACTTGTGTTCATTGGTGGCCTGCGTGGCCCTAGAGGTAGCTAAAGCGATATGCGTGTTGCTGGTGGAGCTGGAAGCCACGTATGGCACTCGTTGTGTTGCCCAAAATCCAAGGATGACCTGCAACATCCTAATCATAATGTTTGAATAAATAGATTTAGCGTCTACCCATCTCACAGATTTAGCGTTTACCACTCCTGCGCAGAATATCTCAATGTTCCCACGTTACCACGTTACAATGGACTACATCTCATACCCTGTAATTAAAGAATCTATCAATATTTTTTTCCAATGAAAATACAGTGCGCCTTATTAAGGAGATTTGAATTTCTAACAGCCGACATGCAGAATGCCCAAGAAAACTCCACAAATATACAAAAAGAAACTCAAACTTGACGAATTAATTTCCAAAAACATTTAGGTAACATACCTCTCCAAATTGATAAATCAGAATTTCCAAGTCTAAAAACCCATGAAAAGTAGCCCGGATTGTCTGACCTCATGAAAATACTGGATGGTTTTACATCTGTGTGAAAATACTAATTCGATCAAAGAAGAAGTTGCATCGAGTGGTGCTCTACCCAATAGGAACGACCTAGAGGGATTTGGGGTTTGACAAAGAGACCAAAGAGGAAGCTACCCAAATGAGAGAAGAGAAAGTAAGGGTTGAATTAATTTAAAGCAAACATAATTCGATGAAGAGCTAATTTTCTTAAATCTTCAAACCATTGAGGTATGAAAATGATTATCTCAAGAACTATGTTGCTTCGGAATGCCCCCTGTCTGCATCCTCCATTTCCGCTCCCGCTTTAACTCCCTAAGCATCCTCAGCTGAGTTTGCTGCAGCACCAAGACAATTTAGCAAAGATAAAGCAATAAAAAACTAACTACCTCACATTTTGAAGATGGGAAGAGTTAGAAGAGGAAGAAGCTTATTTGAAACAGTTGCTAGAAACTAACTTGAAAAAGTGTTGATAAAGGTGATAAATATACATGGTTGTAGAAAAGGTTACACAAACCTCCTGGAAGTTTTACTTGGTTCAATTAACCTGCATATGTTACAAAAGTTTCTCCAAAAATCACAAGCCTAAACTAGAAAAGCGAAAAGGTGGACACTGGAGATCATTTGGAAATTTTAGAGAAGGAAAGAGATGAGAGCGAGGAGTTGTTGAGTGACCGACCCCATAGCTGTAGTCTACGGGTTGCGATAACGACAAAGAGTGCTTCATGGCAAAGAAATGGAAGAATGGAAGAATGACTAATTCGATGTAGGAACATGTTTACTCGAGTGCCCTACTCGGGTCAACGAAACAAAGTGAGGCATTCATCGAGGTTAAGATTAAAGAATGCAATGACTAACTCAATCAAAAAAGAAGTTACCTCGTCTCATGCCCTATACAATAGGGACGACATAGAGGGATTCAGGCTTTGACATGGGAACCTAAGAGGAAGCTACCCAAATTAGAAAAGCTAAAGCGAGGAAGATCTAATTAACTTGAATGTTGGTACCCATTGAGGTACGAAAATGATGATGTCAAGTCCTAAGTTGCATGGGAATGCCCCCTCTCCCCTTTCTCTGCTCTCGCTCCGTAAGCATGCTCCAAGAACGCTCACCTGAGTTTATGGCAACACCAAGAAACATTAGCAAATATAAAGCAAAGAAAAACTGATTAACTTACATTTTGAAAATGAAAATAGTTAGAAGACGATAGAAATGTATTTGAGACAATTGCTAGGACACTAATTTGAAAAAGTGTTGATATGGGCGTTAAACACACATGGTTGTACAAGAATTCCCATAGCTCTCCTAGAAGTTTTACTTTGCTTCAATGAACCTGCACATGTTACAAATGTTTCTCCTAAAACCACACACCTGAACTAGAAAAGGAAAAAGGTGGATAGTGGAGATGATCTGAGATTTTCTGCGGAGGAAAGTGATGAGAGCAAGGAGGTGTTCAGTGATCGACCCCATAGTTGCATTCTACGGGGTACGATAACGAGGATGAGTGTTTCAAAGCAAAGAAATGGAAGAATCGAAGAATGAGTAATTTGATCTAGGAACATGTCAACTCGAGTCGGGCCCTACTCGAGACAACGACCTAGAGTGAGGCATTCATTTCAGCAAAGGAGAGAGATGAGAGCGAGGAGTTGTGGAGGAGTTCTACAAGAGTTCTCATAGCTGTCCTAGAAGTTTTACTTTCTTTCAATGAACCTGCACATGTTACAAACGTTTCTCGTAAACCACAATCCTGAACTAGAAAAGGAAAAAAGTCGACACTGGAGATGATTTGAAAATTTCAGCGAAGAAAAGTGATGAGAGTAAGAAGTTGTTGAGTGTTCGATCCCATCGCTGCAGTCTATGGGATGCGATAACGAAGATGAGTGTTTCAAAGCAAAGAAATGGAAGAAGGGAAATAATGAGTAATTCGATCTACGAACATGTCAAGTCGAGTCGAGCCCTACTCGAGACAATGACCCAGAGAAAGGTAGTCACTTGGAATAAGAGTAAAGAGTGCAGTGACTAATTCGATCAAAGGAGAAGTTACCTCGAATCATGCCCTATCTAATAGGGACGACGTAGAGCGATTCAGGCTTTGACATGTGGAGAAAAGAGGAAGCTACCCAAATGAGAGAAGAAAAAGTAAGGGTGAATTAGCTTAAACAAAAAATAAAGCGAGGAAGAGTAATTAACTTAAATGCTGGAGCCCATTGAGGTACGAAAATGATGATCACAAGTCTTATGTTGCATGGGAATGCCCCCTCTCCCCTTCTTTTGCTCCCCCTTCGTAAGCTTGCTTGAAGAACGCTCACCTGATTTTATGGTACCACCAAGAAACGTTTAGCAAAGATAAAGCGAAGAAAAACTAATAACGTACATTTTGAACATGAAAAGAGTTGGAAGACGAGAGAAACTTATTTGAAACAGTTGTTAAGAAACTAATTTGAAAAAGTGTTGATATGGGCGTTAAACACACATGGTTGTACAAGAATTCCCATAGCTCTCCTAGAAGTTTTACTTTGCTTCAATGAACCTGCACATGTTACAAACGTTTCTCCTAAAACCACACACCTGAACTAGAAAAGGAAAAAGGTGGACAGTGGAGATGATCTGAGATTTTCAGCGGAGGAAAGTGATGAGAGCAAGGAGGTGTTGAGTGATCGACTCGAAGAATTTCATCGAAGGAAAGTTATGAGAGCAAGGAGGTGTTGAGTGATCGATCCCATAGCTGCAATCTATGGGGTGCGATAACGAGGATGAGTGTTTCAAAGCAAAGAAATGGAAAAATGGAAGAATGAGTAGTTCGATCTAGGAACATGTCAATTCCAGTCAGGCCCTACTCGAGACAACCACCTAGAGTGAGTCATTTAGTAGGAATGAGATTAAAGAATGCAGTGACTAATTTGATCAAAGAAGAAGTTGCATCGAATCGTGCTCTACCCAATAGGAACGACCTAGAGGGATTCAAGGTTTGACAAAGAGACCAAAGAGGAAGCTACCCAAATTAGAGAAGAGAAAGTAAGGATTGAATTAACTTAAAGCAAAAATAAATCGAGAAAGAGCTAATTTTCTTAAATATTCGAACCCATTGAGGTATGAAAATGATTATCTTAAGACCTATGTTGGATGGGAATGCCCCCTCTCTGCATCCCCCCCTCCCGCTCCCACTTCCGCTTGCTAAACATGCTCACCTGAGTTTGCAGTAGCACCAAGACAAGTTAGCAAAGATAAAGTGAAAAGAAACTAACTAACTCACATTTTGAAGATGAGAAGAGGAAGAAGAGGAAGAAGCTTATTTGAAACAGTTGCTAGAAACTAACTTGAAAAAGTCTTGATAAAGGTTCTAAATATACATGGTTGTAGAATAGGTTCCACAAACCTCTTAGAAGTTTTACTTGGTTCAATTAACTTGCTTATGTTACAAAAGTTTCTCCAAAAATCACAAGCCTAAACTAGAAAAGGAAAAAGTTGGACACTAGAGATGATTTGAAAATTTTAGAGAAGGAAAGAGATGAGAGTGAGGAGTTGTTGAGTGACCAACCCCATAGTTGTAGTCTACGGGTTGCAATAACGACAAAGAGTGCTTCATGGCAGAGAAATGGAAGAAGGGAAGAATGACAAATTCGATCTAGGAACATGTCGACTTGAGTGCCCTACTCGGGTCAACGACCCAAAGTGAGGCATTCATCGAGGTTAAGTTTAAAGAATGCAGTGACTAACTCAATAAAAAAAGAAGTTACCTTGACTCATGCCATATACAATAGGGGTGGCCTAGAGGGATTCAGGCTTTGACATGGGGACCTAAGAGGAAGCTACCCAAATTAGAAAAGAGAAAGTGAGGGTTGAATTAACTTAAAGCAAAGCTAAAGCAAGGAAGATCTAATTAACTTAAATGTTGGAATCCATTGAGGTACGGAAATGATGATGTCAAGTCCTATGTTGCATGGGAATGCCCCCTCTCCCCTTCCTCTGCTCTTGCTCCGTAAGCATGCTCCAAGAACGCTCACCTGAGTTTACGGCAACACCAAGAAACGTTAGCAAATATAAAGTGGAGAAAAACTGATTATCTTACATTTTGAAGATGAAAAGAGTTAGAAGACGATAAAAATGTATTTGATACAATTGCTAGGACACTAATTTGAAAAAGTGTTGATATGGGCGTTAAAAACACATGGTTGTACAAGAGTTCCCGTAGCTCTCCTAGAAGTTTTGCTTTCCTTCAATGAACTTGCACATGTTACAAACATTTCTCGTAAAACCACAACCCTGAACTAGAAAATGAAAAAGGTGGACACTAAAGATGATCTGAGAATTTCAGCGAAGGAAAGTGATAAGAGCAAGGAGGTGTTGAGTGATCGACCCCATAGCTGCAGTCTACAGGGTGCGATAACAAGAATGAGTGTTTCAAAGCAAAGAAATGGAAGAATGGAAGAATGAATAAATCGATCTAGGAACATGACAACTCGAGTCGGGCCCTACTCGAGACAACGACCTAGAGTGAGGCTTTCATTGTGAATGAGATTAAAGAATGCAGTGACTAGTTTGATCAAACAAGAAGTTATCTCAACTGATGCTCTAAACAATAGGGGCAACCTAGAGGGATTCAGGGTTTGACAAGGGGACCAAAGAGGAAGCTACCCAAATGAGAGAAAACAAAGTATGGTTGAATTAACTTAAAGCAAAGATAAATCGAGGAAGAGCTAATTAACTTACATGTTCGAACCCATTGATGTATGAAAATGATGATCTCAAGACCTAGGTTGCATGGGAATGCCCCCTCCCCCCATCAACCGCTCCCGCTCCCACTCTCTATGCACGATTCAAGAACTCTCACTTAAGTTTACAGCAACACCAACACAAGAGTTCTCGTAGCTCTGCTAAAAGTTTTACGTTGCTTCAACGAACCTGCACATGTTACAAACGTTTCTTGTAAAACCACGATCTTGAACTAGAAAACGAAAAAGGTGGACACTAGAGATGATCTGAAAATTTTTAGCGAAGGAGAGATGAGAGCGAGGAGTTGTAAAAGAATTATCGTAGTTGTTCTAGAAGTTTTACTTTGCTTCAATGAACCTGCACATGTTACAAACGTTTCTCGTAAAACCACAATCCTGGACTAGAGATGATTTGAAAATTTCAGCAAAGAAAAGTGATGAGAGCAAGGAGTTGTTGAGTGTTCGATCCCATAGCTGCAGTCTACGAAGTGTGATAACGAGGATGAGTGTTTTAAAGCAAAGAAATGGAAGAAGGGAGAATGAGTAATTCTATCTAGGAACGTGTCAACTCGAGTCGGGCCCTGCTCGAGACAACGACCCAAAGAGAAGCATTCACTTGGAATAATATTAAAGAATGCAATGACTAATTCGATCAAAGAAGAAGCTACCTCGACTCATGCCCTATCCAATAGGGCCGGCCTAGAGCGATTCAGGCTTTGACACGTGGAGAAAAGATGAAGCTACTCAAATGAGAGAAAAAAAAGTAAGGGTGAATTAGCTTTAAGCAAAGATAAAGCGAGGAAGAGTAATTAACTTAAAGGCTAGAACCCATTGAGGTACGAAAATGATGATCTCAAGTCTTATGTTGCATGGGAATGCCCCCTCTACCCTTCCTTCGCTCCCCCTCCGTAAGCATGCTCGAAGAACGTTCACTTGAGTTTATGGTACCACGAAGAAACGTTAGCAAAGATAAAGTGAAGAAAATATAATAACATACATTTTGAACATGAAAAGAGTTGGAAGACTAGAGAAACTTATTTGAAAGAGTTGCTAAAAAACTAATTTGAAAAAGTGTTGATATGGGCGTTAAACACACATGGTTGTACAATAGTTCCCGTAGCTCTCCTAGAAGTTTTACTTTGCTTCAATGAACCTGCACATGTTACAAACGTTTCTCGTAAAACCACAATACTGAACTAGAAAAGGAAAACGGTGGACACTGGAGATGATCTGAGATTTTCAACGAAGGAAAGTGATGAGATCAAGGAGGTGTTGAGTGACTAACTCTGAGAATTTCACCGAAGGAAAGTGATGAGATCAAGGAGGTGTTGAGTGATCGACCCCATAGCTACAGTCTACGTGGTGCAATAACGAGGATGAATGTTTAAAAGCAAAGAAATGGAAGTAAGGAAGAATGAGTAGTTCAATTTAGGAACATGTCCATTCGTGTCGGGCCCTGCTCGAAACAACGACCTAGAGTGAGGCATTAAGTAGGAATGAGATTAAAGAATGCAGTGACTAATTCGATCAAAGAAGAAGCTGCATCGACTGGTGCTCTACCCAATAGGAACGACCTAGAGGGATACGGGGTTTGACAAAGAAACCAAAGAGGAAGCTGCCCAAATGAGAGAAGAGAAAGTAAGTGTTGAATTAACTTAAAGCAAAGATAAATCGAGAAAGAGCTAATTTTTTTAAATATTCAAACCCATTGAGGTATGAAAATGATTATCTCAAGACCTATGTTGCCTGGAAATGCCCCGTCTTTGCCTCCTCCGCTCCCGCTTTTGCTTCCACTCCCTAAGCATGCTCACCTGAGTTAGCAGCAAAGATAAAGTGAAAAAAAACTGACTAACTCACATTTTGAAGATGAGAAGAGTTAGAAGAGGAAGAAGATTATTTGAAACAGTTGCTAGAAACTAACTTGAAAAATGTTGATAAAGTTGATAAATATACATGGTTGTAGAAAAGGTTCCACAACCCTTCTAGAAGTTGTACTTGGTTTAATTAACCTACATATGTCACAAAAGTTTCTCCAAAAATCACAAGCCTAAACTAGAAAAGGAAAAGGTGGACACTAGAAATGATTTGGAAATTTTAGAGAAGGAAAGAGATGAGAGAGAGGAGTTGTTGAGTGACCGACCCCATAGCTGTAGTCTACGGGTTGCGATAACGACAAAGAGTGCTTCATGGCAAAGAAATGGAAGAAGGGAAAAATGACAAATTCGATCTCGGAACATGTCATCTGGAGTGCCCTACTCGGGTCAACGACCCAAAGTGAGGCATTCATCGAGGTTAAGATTAAAGAATGCAGTGACTAATTCAATCAAAAAAGAAGTTACCTCGACTCATGCCCTATACAATAGGGACAACCTAGAGGGATTTGGGCTTTGACATGGGGACCTAAGAGGAAGCTACCCAAATTAGAAAAGAGAAAGTGAGGGTTGAATT
Organism: Pseudotsuga menziesii; assembly: GCA_001517045.1. Classification (NCBI taxonomy): domain Eukaryota; kingdom Viridiplantae; phylum Streptophyta; class Pinopsida; order Pinales; family Pinaceae; genus Pseudotsuga; species Pseudotsuga menziesii. The sequence continues at coordinate 257,787 of LPNX010637755.1, read as the reverse complement.
AACTTAAAGCAAAGCTAAACCGAGGAAGATCTAATTAACTTAAATGTTGGAATCCATTGAGGTACGGAAATGATGATTTCAAGTCCTAGGTTGCATGGGAATGCCCCCTCTCCCCTTCCTCCGCTCTCGCTCCATAAGCATGCTCCAAGAACACTCACCTGAGTTTACGGCAACACCACGAAACGTTAGCAAATATAAAGCGAACAAAACTTGATTATCTTACATTTTGAAGACGAAAAGAGTTAGAAGACGATAGAAATGTGTTTGATACAAATGCTAGGACACTAATTTGAAAAAGTGTTGATATGGGCGTTAAACACACATGGTTGTACAAGAGTTCCCGTAGCTCTCCTAGAAGTTTTACTTTCCTTCAATGAACCTACACATGTTACAAGCATTTCTCGTAAAACCACAACCCTGAACTAGAAATGGAAAAAGGTGGAAACTAGAGATGATCTGAGAATTTCAGCGAAGGAAAGTGATGAGAGCAAGGAGGTGTTGAGTGATCAACCCCATAGCTGCAGTCTACGGGGTGCAATAACGAGGATGAGTGTTTCAAAGCAAAGAAATGGAAGAATGGAAGAATGAGTAATTCGATCTAGGAACATGTCAACTCGAGTCGAGCCTTACTCAAGACAATGACCTAGAGTGAGGCATTCATTGTAAATGAGATTAAAGAATGCAGTGACTAGTTCAATCAAACAAGAAGTTACCTCGACCGATTCTCTACCCAATAGGGACGACCTAGAGGGATTCAGGGTTTGACAAGGGGACCAAAGAGGAAGCTACCCAAATGAGAGAAAGCAAAGTATGGTTGAATTAACTTAAAGCAAAGATAAATCGAGGAAGAGCTAATTAACTTAAATGTTCAAAGTCATTGATGTATGAAAATGATGATCTCAAGACCTATGTTGCATGGGAATGCCCCCTCTCCCTATCTGCCACTCCCGCTCCCTAAGCACGCTTCAAGAACGCTCACCTGAGTTTAAAGCAGCACCAAGACAAGAGTTCTCGTAGCTTTCCTAGAAGTTTTACATTGCTTCAATGAACCTGCATATGTTACAAACTTTTCTTGTAAAACCACAATCTTAAACTAGAAAACGAAAAGGGTGGACACTAGAGATGATCTGAAAATTTCAGCGAAGGAGAAAGATGAGAGCGAGGAGTTGTTGAGGAGTTGTACAAGAGTTCCCGTAGCTATCCTAGAAGTTTTACTTTCCTTCAATGAACCTGCACATGTTGCAAACGTTTCTCGTAAAACCACAATCCTAAACTAGAAAAGGAAAAAGGTCGACACTAGAGATGATTTGAAAATTTCAGCGAAGAAAGTGATGAGAGCAAGGAGTTGTTGAGTGATCAATCTCATAGTTGCACTCTGCGAGGTGCGATAATGAGGATGAGTGTTTCAAAGCAAAGAAATGGAAGAAGGGAAGAATGAGTAATTCGATCTAGGAACATGTCAGCTCGAGTCGGGCCCTACTCGAGACAACGATCCAGAGAGAGGCATTCACTTCGAATAAGAATAAACAATGCAGTGACTAATTCTATCAAAGAAGAAGTTACCTCGACTCATGCCCTATCCAATAGTGACGACCTAGAGCGATTCAGGCTTTGACATGTGGAGAAAAGATGAAGCTAACCAAATGAGAGAAGAAAAAGTAAGGTTGAATTAGCTTAAAGCAAAGATAAAGCAAGGAAGAGTAATTAACTTAAATGCTGAAACCCATTGAGGTACGAAAATGATGATCTCAAGTCTTATGTGTAATGGTAATGCCCCCTCTCCCCTTCCTTCGCTCCCCCTCCGTAAGCATGCTCGAAGAACGTTCACATAAGTTTTTGTTACCACGAAGAAACGTTAGCAAAGATAAAGCGAAGAAAAACTAATAACATACATTTTGAACATGAAAAGAGTTGGAAGATGAAAGAAACTTATTTGAAATAGTTGCTAAGAAACTAATTTGAAAGTGTTGATATGGGCGTTAAACACACATGGTTGTACAATAGTTCTTGTAGCTCTCCTAGAAGTTTTACTTTGCTTCATTGAACCTGCACATGTTACAAACGTTTCTCGTAAATCCACAATCTTGAACTAGAAAAGGAAAAAGGTGGACACTAGAGATGATCTCATATTTTCAGCGAAGGAAAGTGATGAGAGCAAGGAGGTGTTGAGTGACTGACTCTGATAATTTCACCAAAGGAAAGTGATGAGATCAAGGAGGTGTTGAGTGATCGACCCCATAGTTGTAGTCTACGGGGTGCGATAACGAGGATGAGTGTTTCAAAGCAAAGAAATGGAAGAATGAAAGAATGAGTAGTTCGATCTAGGAACATGTCAATTCGAGTCGGGCCCTACTCAAGACAACTACCTAGAGTGAGGCATTTAGTAGGAACGAGATTAAAGAATGCATTGACTAATTCAATCAAAGAAGAAGTTGCAACGATTGGTGCTCTACCCAATAGGAACGACCTAAAGGGATTCGAGATTTGACAAAGAGACCAAAGAGGAAGCTACCCAAATGAGAGAAGAGAAAGTAAGGGTTGAATTAACTTAAAACAAAGATGAATCGAGGAATAGCTAATTTTCTTAAATGTTCGAACCCATTGAGGTATGAAAATGATTATCTTAAGACCTATGTTGCATGGGAATGCCCCCTCTCTGCATCCTTCGCTCCTGCTCCCACTTTCGCTCCCTAAGCAAGCTCACCTGAGTTTGCAGCAGCACCAAGACAAGTTAGCGAAGAAGTTACCTCGACTCATGCCCTATACAATAGGGACGACCTAGAGCGACTCAGGCTTTGACATGAAGACCTAAGAGGAAGCTACCCAAATTAAAAAAGAGAAAGTGAGGGTTGAATTAACTTAAAGCAAAGCTAAAGCGAGGAAGATCTGATTAACTTAAATGTTGGAATCCGTTGAGGTACAGAAATGATGATGCCAAGTCCTAAGTTGCATGGGAATGCCCCCTCTCCCCTTCCTCCGCTCTCACTCCGTAAGCATGCTCCAAGAATGCTCACCTGAGTTTACTGCATTACCAAGATACGTTAGCAAATCTAAAGCGAAGAAAAATTGATTAGCTTACATTTTGAAGATGAAAAGAGTTAGAAGACGATAGAAACGTATTTGAGACAATTGCTAGGACACTAATTTGAAAAAGTGTTGATATAAGCGTTAAACACACATGGTTGTACAGTCTACGTGGTGCGATAACGAGGATGAGTGTTTCAAAGCAAAGAAATGGAAGAAGGGAAGAATGAGTAATTCGATCTAGGAACATGTCAACTTGAGTCGGGCCCTACTCGAGACAACAACCCAGAGAGAGGCGTTGTCCGTCGATTGCACACCAGCAGCATAAATCTTATGAAAGCTGTCTCCTCACTTGAGAAAATGGAAGAGGTGTGACCTTGGGGGCAAGCACAGAGCTAGGTACTGTCACCTACTCCTAGCTCCTCCGTTTTTGCTAACTCCTAACGAAGCCAAGGGGGGTAGTCCCTAACAAAGAGTTTTCTATGGCTCAATGTTTAAGTTAAGTTTAGATGTTTTCAGATGCAGATGGGTGTTGTTTAGGAGTTATTGTGTTTTTAGGTAATTAATGTGATGAATTGAGCAAAAGACAAAGCAATCCACGTTGCTATCACCAAAATTAAAAGATAGACAAATATTTGAGAACTTCACAAAATTGATAGAGCATTCACAGATAGAACTTATAATCAAAACACTCAATGGACAAATGGCCCAGATTATCGACAATGCTGAAAGATAGAACCAGTGCCTATGGAGTCAACTTATCAAAGATGCTTCATGTATAGAAAGATGTGAATCCCAAAAGATGCCAGTGAATGTTAGGTTTTGCCAATGCTCTTGGTAAGTTTTAAGAGTTTTTAATAGTGGCCTTGCTTTAGGGTGTCAACAAAAAGGTTTGTCAAAGCCGAGAGAGTCTTCTAAGTTCCCTCTGTTGAAGACATGTCGGACCCGCCCAGTATCCCAGGCTGATATTGTCAAGTGACCAGCTAGTCGGGAATCTAAGACAGCAAGAGGTTCCGGCGCCTCTAATAGGAAGTACTTTGGAAGGATCCCTACAACGCTGGTGCGTTGGTTACGGGTGTTTAAGGGTTATTAAATTACCCTTGTGGGGTTTAAAGATCCAGTGTCGTCTCTGGGTACTTCGATCTAAGATCGGTCAGAGCATACTTCGGCAAGGAGGGAAGGGGGTTAATTAATTAAAGGGGTGTATGTTGCGAATTTTATTAAGTTAATTAATTAAAACTCTCCGACAGAGAGCGCTCTTGACCTTGTCTTATGACAGTGGTTCAAGAGACTTAGCTAATCTGGATGAAACTAATGCAGGGGTTGTGCAAACCTAAGATGTTCTCCGATAGAGAGTGCTCTTAACTTGTGTTTCAGCAAGTTCAAGAGTCTTACTTATGAATTATTAAATTAAACAAACACAATCAATTCAGATGAAAGGTGGTTGATTAAACTCTCCGACAGAGAGCACTCTTGATCCACCTTATGGTGAGATTCAAGAGATTTTGGTTCTTTTTATGATTTAACAATTTATAACAAGATGCTAACATGCAATAATCAATCTAGCAATTAGTGAAAATAAAACTAAGGAACAACTAACAATTAGTAAGAATGGAACTAAGTCTAATCAGAGAGCTAAACTAATTGCTTAAGGAAAACTACACTAAGTAAATCATGAAAAATGGACACAAGACACACTTCCCCAAAATAGGGGAAGTAAAACGAAAGGAGACTTGCTCCCACTCAACCCTTTTTATTAATCTTTTACAATGATGATGTGTTCTTTGCTTCTTGGAAGAACGGGGAAAGAAGGGGATGAAAGAAGAGGGATAGCAGTCTTTTTGTTCTTTTGGCACTCCTTGCTTGTTCGTAGCCTTTGGGCTCTCCTTCACCTGTCTGCAATCTAAGAGCTCTAGACACACACTTGTTATGATATTAGGTGATCAAAAAATAACTTGAAATTTAATCTACAAACTAGCTAAAAACAACTATCCAAACTCACCGAAAAGAAGGGAGAAAACAGGAAAGAGAAGGGCGAGGCAAGAGAGGTAGAAGAAGGATGAAAAGAGGGCGAAAGGCAAATCAAAGAAGGCTGGAAACTAAGTGAGAAAGAGGGCTTCAAATCAGAGAAAGAAGGCTGCAAATGAGGGTGAAAAAGGTTGAAAGTACAGCCCAAAAGATGGACCAAAAAGAGGATGGAAAGGGGCTGCAAAAAGTGGAAACAAAGAGGCAAAAGAGGGTTGTCCAAAAGGGTGAAAATGGGGAAAAGTGGACAGCGAAAGAAAGGAAGGAAAGGCTGCAAATAAAAGGCCTAAAAGTGTACTTGACTCCAAGAGAAGAAGATGCAGCTAAGCTTGAACTTCTGCTTGATTGGATGGAAGGATTTGCAAAATAACACTCATAGAGTTGCCAAACAAATGATTAGATCATGTATTGTTCACAAATAAAAATAAAGAAGTAGCATGAAATATAACTGAATAAAACAATGCTCTTTTTTAAATTCTAAAAGTAAATCAATAAACAGCTAACTTGCAAATGGCAAATACATGTTCTTATGTGCTTACAGAAGCCCTCTAAAGCATAACATCATAATCTCAAATAGACAAGAAAATAAAAGCATTAAAACAACAGCACCTCATCCATCAAGTGCAATCATCCAAAGAATCACACCACATGAGCCTCCAAAGCCTTAATTTTATTCCAATGGTTGCATAAGAGCAACAAGCAATTACAAAAGTTTCACCAGAGTTTCTCGACACAAAAATCCATACCTGATAGAGCTGAAAGAGCCTCTATTTATACAATGAGAGAGTGCTAAAACACTAAAACCAAACCTCATAACCTAACCAGCCTGGCCACCTAACAGAGAAGCCAGACCTAAATCGAAGAACCAGGAGTGAGGGGAGGCCTCCACCCAGGCAAGGCGCCCCCACTCCAACCCTTAACACTGAAATCAACCATCAGATGAAGCCACATGTGTGGAAGGCGCAACCAGGAGAGAGAGGGCCGTGAGTTGTTGAAGGAGGCACTGTAATGTTGGTAAACCCACCCTTTAGGTCTGGAAGCAGCCTCTACTAAGTTTGGGAAGCCTACTGATGGTGTAAGCTTCAATCTTCACCTCGATCAAATCACCGGACCAATGAGTGCTCTCCATCTCATTCTTTAGCTGGAGATGACATGTCTACTAATTGATAATAAATTAATTGCTCACTTAATGTTGACTGAAGCTGAGTTATGATAACTCCAATCATCATAAATGCCCAATGAGATGTCATTTAGCCTTTTTTTCGCTAAATTTGGGTTAATTTGGAGTGTTTTAATTTTCTCCAAAATAATCATTTTTTAATAAAAATTCACTTTTTCACTCAAAACTGACTTTTTTGAGAAAAAAGGCATTATGTGTCCGACTGATGATCCGAAAGTTGGTTCTGGCTGGCTGGCTGATCAAGAATGATTTTTGGCTTAAGGTTAGAGCCTTCAATCACTGAATTGAGTGTCCGGATGACCGACTTATTACGAACGAGTTTTTTCCATTTAATTTATGGAAAAATTAACCCAAAAAACTTAGGAAAAGTAATTAAAAATTTTAAAATTTTAAAAATAATTTTTTCCTCGTTCGAAAAAGATTTTTTTGAAATTTTTTTATATGTCCATATGACTTAGGACATGACCATGATCTACCTAAATAATGCCTAGTAGGTTTATAACACTCAGTTGGGCTCTAATAACCCCCCAAGGCCCAGAATTCAACATCAGGCATTCCAGCTTTGGAGGAAGCAAGAGAAAACCTCGTCAATTATACTCGATTGAAGGCAAAGCATAATTGTCAGGGGCAAAAAACTCCCTGGAATACCTTATTTGAGATTACACGTCTCAAGAGACCGAACCACTCAAAAAATACCCTACTAGCACATTTTATTACAAACCCCGTTGGGCCATGGTCAAAATTATTCAAATAAAAAACTGGCTAGCCAATATTTGCTAGACATGAAGACGGATCAACCGATACACTAGAATCAGACTTTGAACAAGTCTGTCAACCCACGGCTCCTCAGGTAATCCAACTATGGTACAAATAAGTGGATAACAAGAGACATTCACTTGGAATAAGAATAAAAAATGTAGTGACTAATTCGATCAAAGAAGAAGTTACCTCGACTCATGCCCTATCCAATAGGGACGACCTAGAGCGATTCAGGCTTTGACATGTGGAGCAAAGAGGAAGCTACCCAAATGAGAGAAGAAAAAGTAAGGGTGAATTAGCTTAAAGTAAAGATAAAGCAAGGATTGCATTGGAATGCCCCCTCTCCCCTTCCTTCACTCCCCCTCCATAAGCATGCTCGAAGAACGTTCACCTAAGTTTACGGTACCACCAAGAAACGTTAGCAAAGATAAAGTGAAGAAAAACTAATAACGTACATTTTGAACATGAAAAGAGTTGGAAGATGAGAGAAACGTATTTGAAACAATTGCTAAGAAACTAATTTGAAAAAGTGTTGATATGGGCGTTAAACACACATGGTTGTACAAGAGTTCCCGTAGCTCTCCTAGATGTTTTACTTTGCTTCAATGAACCTACACATTTTACAAACGTTTCTCGTAAAACCACAATCTTGAACTAGAAAAGGAAAAAGGTGGACAGTGGAGAGGATCTAAGAATTTCAGCGAAGGAAAGTGATGAGAGCAAGGAGGTGTGGAGTGATCGACTCTAAGAATTTCAGCTAAGGAAAGTGATAAGAGCAAGGAGGTGTTGAGTGATCGACCCCATAGCTGCAGTCTACGGGGTGTGAGAACAAGGATGAGTGTTTCAAAGCAAAGAAATGGAAGAATAAAAGAATGAGTAATTCAATCTAGGAACATGTCAATTCAAGTCGAGCCCTACTCGAGACAACAACCTAGAGTGAGGCATTTAGTAGGAATGAGATTAAAGAATGCAGTGACTAATTCGCTCTAAGAAGAAGTTGCATCGACTAGTGCTCTACCCAATAGGAACGACCTAGAGGGATTTGGGGTTTGACAAAGAGACCAAAGAGAAAGCTACCCAAATGAGAGAGGAGAAAGTAAAGGTTGAATTAACTTAAAGCAAAGATAAATTGAGCAAGAGCTAATTTTCTTAAATGTTCGAACCCATTGAGGTATGAAAATGATTATCTCAAGACCTATGTTGCATGGGAATTCCCCCTCTCTGCATCCTGCGCTCCCGCTCTCGCTTTCACTCCCTAAGCATGCTCACTTGAGTTTACAGCAACACCAAGACAAGTTAGAAAAGATAAAGCGAAAAAAAACTAACTCACATTTTGAAGATGAGAAGAGTTAGAAGAGGAAGAAGCTTATTTGAAACACTTGCTAGAAACTAACTTGAAAAAGTGCTGATAAAGGTGATAAATATACATGGTTATAGAAAAGGTTCCACAATCGTCCTAGAAGTGCTACATGGTTCAATTAACCTGCATATGTTACAAAAGTTTCTCCAAAAATCACAAGCCTAAACTAGAAAAGGAAAAAGGTGGACACTAAAGATGATTTGGAAATTTTAGAGAAGGAAAGAGATGAGAGCGAGAAGTTGTTGAGTGACCAACCCCATAGCTGTAGTCTATGGGTTGCGATAACGACAAAGAGTGCTTCATGGCAAAGAAATGGAAGAAGGGAAGAATGACTAATTCGATCTAGGAACATGTCGACTTGAATGCCCTACTCGGGTCAACAACCCAGAGAGAGGCATTCATCGAGGTTAAAATTAAAGAATGCAATGACTAATTTAATCAAAAAAGAAGTTAGCTCGACTCATGCCCTATACAATAGGGACGACCTAGAGTGATTCAGGTTTTGACATGGGGACCTAAGAGGAAGCTACCAAAATCAGAAAAGAGAAAGTGAGGGTTGAATTAACTTAAAGCAAAGATAAAGCGAGGAAGATCTAATTAACTTAAATGTTGGAACCCATTGAGGTATGGAAATGATGATGTCAAGTCCTAAGTTGCATGGGAATGCCCCCTCTCCCCTTCCTCCGCTCATGCTCCGTAAGCATGCTCCAAGAACGCTCACCTGAGTTTACGGCAACACCAAGAAACATTGGGAAATATAAACCAAACAAAAACTTATTAACTTACATTTTGAAGATGAAAAGTGTTAGAAGACGATAGAAACGTGTTTGAGACAATTGCTTGGACACTAATTTCAAAAAGCGTTGATATGGGTGTTAAACACACATGGTTGTACAAGAGTTCCTGTAGCTCTCCTAGAATTTTTGCTTTCCTTCAATGAACCTGCACATGTTACAAACGTTTCTTGTAAAACAACAATCCCGAACTAGAAAAGGAAAAAGGTGGACACTAGAGATGATCTGAGAATTTCACCGAAGGAAAGTGAGAAGAGCAAGGAAGTGTTGAGTGATCAACCCCATAGCTGTAGTCTATGTCACATGGTTCGGGTTCGAGTTCAAGTTCGGCGACCTTGAAATTCGGTTTGAATTCGAATTTTTTTATGAGGTTCAGGATGAGGTTCTTCATTAAATTTGCCTATAAATATATATTCTAAATTA
>LPNX010637755.1:235858-248126 GCA_001517045.1 Pseudotsuga menziesii | reverse complement strand
ATATATATATATATATATATATATATATATATATTCTAAATTAATTTTTAAAATTTATAAATATATTTAAAACCCGTATATTTTATAAAACATGAGTCCAAAGAAAAAAATAATACTTGATGGGACATAAAAAATTAAAATCATACTTTAGAATAAATTATAATTTACATTACAATACAATATTAGTGAGGGCGTATCGAAAAAAAATATTGGCCACTGTTTGTGGCCCGTAGCAACTCGTGGTCATCCTAACTCTATGGCCATCGATGCCCCGAGAATTTTTCAACTGTTTTAGGAAATCACAGAAAGGACACAATCAACGAGAATGGATTGGCTCGACGTGGTGTTCTTGGCTCTATTGCCATCCATCCGTCGGGGAATTTGTTTGCCAATTTATCAAATAACAAGAAGTGTGTTGCCCGCAGCACCCGCTCTGGCCCTGGAAGCGTCCATCGCCAGCGAGAATGGGCCTGTCTCCAATAGGAATAGAATCACGAAGTCGACATTTGCTTCAGCGCCATTTGCTTCCGTCGCCATAAAGTTCGACGAATTTAAACGAATTTCAATTTTTTTGTTAAGGTTCGCCGAATTTCGAACTTCAACCTTGAATTCTGGTGAACCCTGTGACATAGGCTATAGTCTACGGGGTGCGATAATGGGGATGAGTGTTTCAAAGCAAAGAAATGGAAGAATGGAAGAATGAGTAATTCAATCTAGAAACATGTCAACTCGAGTCGGGCCCTACTCGTGACAACGACCTAGAGTGAGGCATTCATTGTGAATGGGATTAAAGAATGCAGTGACTAGTTCAATCAAACAAGAAGTTACGTCGACTGGTGCTCTACCCAATAGGGACGACCTAGTGGGATTCGGGGTTTGACAAGGGGACCAAAGAGGAAGCTACCCAAATGAGAGAAAACAAAGTATGGTTGAATTAACTTAAAACAAAGATAAATCGAGGAAAAGCTAATTAACTTAAATGTTCGAACCCATTGATGTATGAAAATGATGATCTCAAGACCTATGTTGCATGGGAATGCCCGCTCTCCCCATCTTTCGCCCCTGCTCCCGCTCCCTAAGCACGATTCAAGAATGCTCACCTGAGTTTACAGCAGCACCAAGACAAAAGTTCTCGTAGCTCTCTTAGAAGTTTTACGTTGCTTCAATGAACCTGCACATGTTACAAACGTTTCTTGTAAAACCACAATCCTGAACTAGAAAAGGAAAAAGGTGGACACTTAAGATGATCTGAAAATTTCAGTGAAGGAGAGAGATGAGAGCGAGGAGTTGTTGAGGACTTGTACGAGAGTTCCCGTAGCTGTCCCAGAAGTTTTACTTTCCTTTAATAAACCTACACATGTTACAAACGTTTCTCGTAAAACCATGATTTTGAACTAGAAAAGGAAAAAAGTCGACACTGGAGATGGGTTCAAAATTTCAGCGAAGATAAGTGATGAGAACAAGGAGTTGTTGAGTGATCGACCCCATAGCTGCAGTCTACGAGGTGCGATAATGAGGATGAGTGTTTCAAAGAAAAGAAATGGAAGAAAAAAAAATGAGTAATTCGATCTAGGAACATGTCAACTCGAGTCGGGCCCTACTCGAGACAACGACCCAGAGAGAGGCATTCACTTTGAATAAGATTAAATAATGCTGTGTCTAATTCGATCAAATAAGAAGTTACCTCGACTCATGCCCTATCCAATAGGGACGACCTAGAGTGATTCAGGCTTTGACATGGGGAGAGAAGAGGAAGCTACCCAAATGAGAAAAAAGTAAGGGTGATATAGCTTAAAGTAAAGATAAAGCAAGGAAGAGTAATTAACTTAAATGCTGGAACCCATTGAGGTACGAAAATGATGATCCCAAGTCTTATGTTGCATGGGAATGTCCCGTCTCCCCTTCCTTCGCTCGCCCTCCGTAGGCATGCTCGAAGAATGATCACCTAAGTTTATGGTACCACCAAGAAATATCAGCAAAGATAATGCGAAGAAAAACTAATTAACGTACATTTTGAACATCAAAAGAGTTGGAAGACAAGAGAAACTTATTTGAAACAGTTGCTAAGAAACTAATTTGAAAAAGTGTTCATATGGGAGTTAAACATACATGGTTGTACAAGAGTTCCTGTAGCTCTCCTAGAAGTTTTACTTTGCTTCAATGAACCTGCACATGTTACAAACGTTTCTCGTAAAACCACAATCCTAAACTAGAAAAGGAAAAAGGTGGACACTGGAGATGATATGAGAATTTCAGCGAAGGAAAGTGATGAGAGCAAGGAGGTGTTGAGTGATCGACCCCATAGCTGCAGTCGACGGGGTGCGATAACGAGGATGAGTGTTTTAAAGCAAAGAAATGGAAGAATGGAAGAATGAGTAGTTCAATCTATAAGAACATGTCAATTCGAGTCAGGCCCTACTCGAAACAACGACCTAGAGTGAGGCATTTAGTAGGAATGAGATTAAAGAATCCAGTGACTAATTCGATCACAGAATAAATTGCATCGACTAGTGCTCTACCCAATAGGAACGACCTAGAGGGATTCGGGGTTTGACAAAGAGACCAAAGAGGAAGCTACCCAAATCAGAGAAGAGAAAGTTAGAGTTGAATTAACTTAAAGCAAAGATAAATCGAGGAAGAGCTAATTCTCTTAAATGTTCGAACCGATTGAGGTATGAAAATGATTATCTCAAGCCCTTTATTGCATGGGAATGCCCCCTCTCTACATCCTCCTGCTCCCGCTTTCACTCCCTAAGCATGCTCACCTGAGTTTGCAGCAGCACCAAGACAAGTTAGCAAAGATAAAGCAAACGAAAACTAACTAACTCATATTTTGAAGATGAGAAGAGTTAGAAGAGGAAGAAGCTTATTTGAAACAATTGCTAGAAACTAACTTGAAAAAGTGTTGATAAAAGTGATAAATATACATGAATGTAGAAAAGATTCCACAACCCTCCTAGAAGTTTTACTTGGTTCAATTAACTAGCATATGTTACAAAAGTTTTTCCAAGAATCACAAACCTAAATTAGAAAAGGAAAAAGGTGGACACTTGAGATGATTTGGAAATTTTAGACAAGGAAAGAGATGAGAGCGAAGAATTGTTGAGTGACCGACCCCATAGCTGTAGTCTACGGGTTGCGATAACGACAAATAGTGCTTCATTGCAAAGAAATGAAAGAATGAAAGAATGACTAATTCGATCTAGGAACATGTCGACTCGAGTGCCCTACTCGGGTCAACAACCCAAAGTGAGGCATTTGTCGAGGTTAAGATTAAAGAATGCAGTGACTAACTCAATCAAAGAAGAACTTACCTCGACTCATGCCCTATACAATAGGGATGACCTAGAGGGATTCAAGCTTTGACATGGGGACCTAAGAGGAAGCCACCCAAATGAGAAAAGAGAAAGTGAGGATTGAATTGACTTAAAGCAAAGCTAAAGCGAGGAAGATCTATTTAACTTAAATGTTGGAACCCATTGAGGTATGGAAATGATGATGTCAACTCCTAAGTTGCATGGGAATGCCCCCTCTCCCCTTCCTCCACTCTCGCTCCGTAAGCATGCTCCAAGAACGCTCACCTGAGTTTACAGCAACACCAAGAAACGTTAGCAAATAAAAAGCGAAGAAAAACTGATTAACTTACATTTTGAAGATGAAAAGAGTTAGAAGACGATAGAAACGTATTTGAGACAATTGCTAGGAAACTAATTTGAAAAAGTGTTGATATGGGTGTTAAACAAACATGGTTGTACAAGAGTTCTCGTAGCTCTCCTAGAAGATATTCTTTCCTTTAATGAACATGCACATGTTCCAAACGTTTCTCGTAAAACCGCAATTTTGAACTAGAAAAGGAAAAAGGTGGACACTAGAGATGATCTGAGAATTTCAGCGAAGAAAAGTGATAAGAGCAAGGAGGTGTTGAGTGATCAACCCCATAGTTGTAGTCTACGGGGTTCGATAACAAGGATGAGTGTCTCAAAGCAAAGAAATGGAAGAATGGAAGAATGAGTAATTCGATCTAGGACATGTCAACTCGAGTCGGTCCCTACTCGAGACAACGACCTAGAGTGAGGCATTTATTGTGAAAAAGATTAAAGAATGCAGTGACTAGTTCGATCAAACAAGAAGTTACCTTGACTGATGCTCTACCCAATAGGGACGACCTAGAGGGATTCAGGGTTTGACAAGGGGACCAAAGAGGAAGCTACCCAAATGAGAGAAAACAAAGTATGGTTGAATAAACTTAAAGCAAATATAAGTCGAGGAAGAGCTAATTAACTTAAATGTTCGAACCCATTGATGTATGAAAATGATGATCTTAAGACCTATGTTGCATGGGAATGCCCCCGCTCCCCATCTTCTGCTCTCGCTCCTGCTCCCTAAGCACGCTTCGAGAATGCTCACCTGAGTTTACAACAGCACCAAGACAAGAGTTCTCGTAGCTCTCCTAGAAGTTTTACGTTGCTTCAATGAACCTGCACATGTTACAAACGTTTCTTGTAAAACCACAATCCTGAACTAGAAAAGGAAAAACGCAGACACTGGAGATGATCTAAAAATTTCAAAAGAAGGAGAGAGATGAGAGCGAGGATTTATTGAGGAGTTGTACAAGAGTTCCCATAGTTGTCCTGGAAGTTTTACTTTCCTTCTATGAACCTGCACATGTTACAAACGTTTCTCGTAAAACCACAATCCTGAACTAGAAAAGGAAAAAGGTCGACATTGGAGATGATTTGAAGATTTCAGCGAAGAAAAGTGATGAGAGCAAGGAGTTGTTAAGGGATCGACCCCATAGCTGCAGTCTACGGGGTGCGATAACGAGGATGAGTGTTTCAAAGCAAAGAAATGGAAGAAGGGAACAATGAGTAATTCGATCTAGGAACATGTCAACTCGAGTCGGGCCCTACTCGAGACAACAACCAAGGGAGAGGCATTCACTTGGAATAAGATTAAAGAATGCAGTGACTAGTTCGATCAAAGAAGAAGTTACGTCGACCCATGCCCTATCCAATAGGGCCGACCTAGAGCGATTCAGGTTTTGACATGGGGAGCAAAGAGAAAGCTACCCAAATGAGAGAAGAAAAAGTAAGGGTGAATTAGCATAAAGCAAAGATAAAGCGAAGAAGAGTAATTAACTTAAATGTTAGAACCCATTGAGGTACGAAAATGATGATCTAAGATATTATGTTGCATGGGAATGCCTCTTCTCCCATTCCTCTGTTCCCCCTTTGTAAGCATGCTCGAAGAACGCTCACCTGAGTTTACGGTACCACCAAGAAACGTTAGCAAAGATAAAGCGAAGAAAACCTAATTAACGTACATTTTGAACATGAAAAGAGTTGGAAGACAAGAGAAACTTATTTGAAACGGTTGCTAAAAAACTAATTTGAAAAAGTGTTCATATGGGAGTTAAACACACATGGTTGTACAAGAGTTGCTGTAGCTCTCCTAGAAGTTTTACTTTGCTTCAATGAACCTGCACATGTTACAAACGTTTCTCGTAAAACCACAATCCTAAACTAGAAAAGGAAAAAGGTGGACACTGGAGATGATATGAGAATTTCAGCGAAGGAAAGTGATGAGAGCAAGGAGGTGTTGAGTGATCGACCCCATAGCTGCAGTCTACGGGGTGCAATAACGAGGATGAGTGTTTCAAAGAAAAGAAATGAAAGAATGAGTAGTTCGATCTAGAAACATGTCAATTCGAGTCGGGCCCTACTCGAGACAACGACCTAGAGTGAGGCATTTAGTAGGAATGAGATTAAAGAATGCGGTGACTAATTCTATCAAAGAAGAAGTTGGATCGACTAGTGCTACCCAATAGGAACGATCTAGAGGGATTCAAGGTTTGACAAAGAGACCAAAGAGGAAGCTACCCAAATGAGAGAAGAGAAAGTAAGGGTTGAATTAACTTAAAGCAAAGATAAATCAAGGAAGAGCTAATTTTCTTAAATGTTCGAACACATTGAGGTATGAAAATGATTATCTCAAGACCTATGTTGCATGGGAATGCCCCGTCTCTACATCCTTTGCTCTCGCTCCCGCTTTCGTTCCCTAACCATGCTCACCTAAGTTTGCAGCAGCACCAAGATAAGTTAGCAAAGATAAAGCGAAAAAAAACTAACTAACTCACATTTTGAAGATGAGAAGAGTTAGAAGAGGAAGAAGCTTATTTGAAACAGTTGCAAAGATAAAGCAAAAAAAAACTAAATAACGTACAATTTGAACATGAATAAACTTAGTTGAAACAGTTGCTAAGAAACTAATTTGAAAAAGTGTTGATATGGGCGTTAAACACAAATGGTTGTACCAGAGTTCCCTTAGCTCTCCTAGAAGTTTTACTTTGCTTCAATGAACCTACACATGTTAATAATGTTTCTCGTAAAACCACAATCCTGAACTAGAAAAGGAAAAAGGTGGACACTAGAGATGATCTGAGAATTTCAGCGAAGAAAAGTGATGAGAGGAAGGAGGTGTTGAGTGATCGACCCAATAGATGCAGTCTACAGGGTGCGATAACAAGAATGAGTGTTTCAAAAGCAAAGAAATTGAAGAATGGAAGAATGAGTAGTTCGATCTAGGAACATGTCAATTCAAGTCTGGCCCTACTCGAGACAACGACCTAGAGTGAGGCACTTAGTAGGAATGAGATTAAAGAATGCAGTGACTAATTCGATCAAAGAAGAAGTTGCATTGACTGATGCTCTACCCAATAGGAACGACCTAGAGGGATTCGGGATTTGACAAAGGGACCAAACAGGAAGCTACCCAAATGAGAGAAGAGAAAGTAAGGGTTGAATTAACTTAAAGCAAAGATAAATCGGGGAAGAGCTAATTAACTTAAATGTTTAAACCCATTGAGGTATGAAAATGATTATCTTAAGACCTATGTTGCATGGGTATGTCTCCTCTTTGCATACTCCGCTCCCCAAGCATGCTCACCTGGGTTTGCAGCAGCACCAAGACAAGTTAGCAAAGATAAAGCGAAACAAACTAACTAACTCACATTTTGAAGATGAGAAGAGTTAGAAGAGGAAGAAGCTTATTTGAAACAGTTGCTAGAAACTAACTTGAAAAAGTGTTGATAAAGGTAATAAATATACATGGTTGTAGAAAAGGTTCCTCAACCCTCCTAGAAGTTTTACTTGGTTCAATTAACTTGCATATGTTACAAAAGTTTCTCCAAAAATCACAAGCCTAAACTAGAAAAGGAGAAAGGTGGACACTAGTGATGATTTGGAAATTTTAGAGAAGGAAAGAGATGAGAGTGAGGAGTTGTTGAGTGATTGACCCCATAGCTGTAATCTAAGGGTTGCGATAACGATGAAGAATGCTTCATGGCAAAGAAATGGAAGCAGGGAAGAATGACTAATTCGATCTAGGAACATGTCGACTCAAGTGCCCTACTCAGGTCAACAACTCAAAGTGAGGCATTCATCAAGGTTAAGATTAAAGAATGCAGCAACTAACTCAATCAAAGAAGAAGTTACCTCGACTCATGCCCTATACAATAGGGACGACATAGAGGGATTCAGGCTTTGACATGGGGACCTAAGAGGAAGCTACCCAAATGAGAAAAGAGAAAATGAGGGTTGAATTAACTTAAAGAAAAGCTAAAGCGAGGAAGATCTAATTAACTTAAATGTTGGAACCCATTGAGGTACGGAAATGATGATGTAAAGTCCTAAGTTGCATGGGAAATCTCCCTCTCCCCTTCCTCCGCTCTCTCTCCGTAAACATGCTCCAAGAACGCTCACTTGAGTTTACGGCAACACCAAGAAACGTTAGCAAATATAAAGCGAAGAAAAACTGATTAACTTACAATTTGAAGATGAAAAGAGTTAGAAGACGATAGAAACGTATTTGAGACAATTGCTAGGAAACTATTTTGAAGAAGTGTTGATATGGGCGTTAAACACACATGGTTGTACAAGAGTTCCCATAGCTCTCCTAGAAGTTTTACTTTCCTTCAATGAACCTGCACATGTTACAAACGTTTATCGTAAAACCACAATCCTGATCTAGAAAAGGAAAAAGGTGGACGCTAAAGATGATCTGAGAATTTCAACGAAGGAAAGTGATAAGAGCAAGGAGGTGTTGAGTGATCGACCCCATAGTTGTAGTCTACAGGGTGTGTTCGCGAGGATGAGTGTCTCAAAGCAAAGAAATGGAAGAATGAGTAATTTGATCTAGGAACATGTCAACTCGAGTCGGGCCCTACTCGAGACAACGATCTAGAGTGAGGCATTCATTGGGAATGAGATTAAAGAATGCAGTGACTAGTTCGATCAAACAAGAAGTGACCTCGACTGATGCTCTACCCCATAGGGACGACCTAGAGGGATTCGGGGTTTGACAAGGGGACCAAAGAGGAAGCTACCCAAATGAGAGAAAACAAGGTATGGTTGGGCACTACTCGAGAGAACATCCTAGAGTGAAGCATTCACTGGGAATGAGATTAAAGAATGCAGTGATGAATTCGATCAAAGAAGAAGTTACCTAGAATCATGCCCTATCCCTCTTAGGATCCGTCATGGAAATGGATCTCATGCAGAAGGAAACATATCCCGGTAACATGAAACAGATCTTGTGAAAAGTCAAACAATTCCTTAAATTTTCAAATAGATACTGAAACCTCCAGTGCTTCTATGACCCATTTGATCCCCCAAAAAAATTTATTTTTAAATGAAAAACTTTATAAAATCCTAAACACCTAATGGCTAAAAGCATAAACCCCATACCTGCTCAAGGTCTGATCTATCCTTATGTCAAGATCTGTTCTTGAGCTGTCATATATCAATATCAAGGTCTGCTCTCGACATTTTTATTTGACTTATCTTTTTTGTGGTTAAGGTCTGTTGTCAAGGGATAATCTATTTTTATGTGCGATGTTGTTGCTCACTTCACCTACACTGTTATGTAGTCTTTCCATAACCTTCAAGAAAACCACTTTATTCCTCATTGATAGGGACATGTGGATGCGGATCACAAAAACATTGCTATCCCTTGCTTCAAGTTCATGCTGAAATGGTTTTTTAAATTATCAATATCAATCATGGTTACAACTCATCAAATAATTAGTTATGGTACACAAACTCTCTATTTTGACAATAATTTATAGTTCTACTCTTGTGTTTCTTGAATAGTTTTGTTTCTTCACTCTATTTTTTGTTTCCAGATGCGAATCCATATCCTTATCCTGCTAACTTAGTTGTTTTTCCTCTGTTATTATGAGTTACAACTACAAGATGTCTCTGAAGTCCCATAATTGGGCATAATAGTAAAGAAGGCAAAGGGAAGGAAACTTGGCATTGATTATGGAATTGAGCATTGAATACATGGAATGTGATAAAGCGCAGAAAGGAACAAGACAATTGAAAAACAATTAGGATAGATACCTAGAATATGTATGTATTGGTCTCTGTTGCGTTTATGTTTTTCTTAACATTCATTGTACTAAAGGTGTGGGAAAGGGAAGAGAACAGTGCCAATAGCATGGAAACTATGTAGGAAATGCCTTGGAAACATCTCACGGAACTTTCCATTTTTAGGAAACGCCATCTCCCATGAGTTTATAGGTACATTTAAAAAACCAATACATTTCCAAAGCATTTCCATGTGGAAATAGCCTCTAGGTAGATCATCTGGTAACAAATCTAGAAGCTTAAACATTGTCCTTTTGGAT
The DNA here is from genome assembly GCA_001517045.1 of Pseudotsuga menziesii. Taxonomy (NCBI): domain Eukaryota; kingdom Viridiplantae; phylum Streptophyta; class Pinopsida; order Pinales; family Pinaceae; genus Pseudotsuga; species Pseudotsuga menziesii. Next base: position 238,438 of record LPNX010637755.1, on the reverse strand, counting down.
GCACTATATTAAACCAGTATCAATTTCTACATAAGTAGTTTCTTCATTCAAAATTTCTACATAAGAAGGACAAATTAATAAGCTGGTTCTAGCTGTTTCGATTTGTGTCCAACATCCTTTCTCCTTGACCTTCTTCGGATCAATTGGATGATCCAGATTTGCATTTTCATCTGGTGATACAGATATATCTGACACCAGTGGTTCTTCTTCAATAAGGCTGTCTTCTGAGTTATAGATGTCCTTAGGTCTGACTATAATTGGTGGAATCTACCTCTCATTCAACACATCATCTTGCAAAAGACTTGCATTCTCAGAAGATTTTAACTGCAATTGCATATATTGTTTGTATTCTTTGGAAAATTGGGACTAAAAGTTCCATGCAGAGAAATCTAATAAGCGGCCAATTTCAACAATTGGAATATACACCACAAAGAGAGAGTTGCAAATATACGTAAAAATATGTTCATATGGTTTGCAATGCAGGAAAGTTCCCAATGAAACTCTTCAAAAGCTGAAGAACTTGCTGATTCAGAAATGAAAAGTTGTCATATTCTCTTTCTTTTGCTACCTATACAATCCCCTAGTAGCTCATTTTTTATAGGAATATGTAGATAACAAATGTACTTCTTTATGTTTAAACTTTAAAGTTGATATAAGTGTTCTGATATGGGTGTTATGATGTTTCTTTTTCAACTAGGCTGCATCGAATTTTCAGATAGATGACTCTCAGAAGAGCAAAACTTTGTAATGTCCTCTTCCAATTAGGCCTTGAGGCCCAAAACCGCTAACCTATGTGATTCCTGTGGGTTCGAGCGGTTACTGACACCTAGGGAATCAGCTAAGGATTGATGCCATCCATAGAAGATCTAGGGCATCATCATTTGGTCAAGAAGGGCCACCGGGGCCAAAGACCACCTTCGTGCATGCCACCCAAGCATTATTTAATGATGCATGCACTCTTTAAGTCTCCATCCGCATGCATGCAAGTCAACAGCAAATTAGAAGATAAAGTGACATAATTAGGTCAAAGATTAGGTTTTGCACAATTGAACTTTATAAATAGAGGATAAAGCGAAAGGAGACTTCACTTTTGGATTATGATTATTGTGGGAGCTCTTGGATAGCAGCACAGCAGTTGGGGTTGGAGACGGAGTCTTCAGCTAACAGGATTTCGGCAGTGAAACATCTGTCCTAGTCTTATTCAGGATAAGCCATACAGGTTCACCACTTGTTCTTCATTCATTCATCAGTTATCTCGTACATGGTATAGATCATTGCAGGGACATGTGTGCAGCCGTAAGAGGGGGGTTTCAGCCAAAAAGCCCTAATCAGCTGATGGGCCTTCAGATCTCAATTTCCTTCCGAAACTTAGGCACCAGTCTCATCATCAGCTTCATACTCCAGTACCCGGTGATTATCAAATCCGTCCGTGCTCATCCAAAGCAGTTATCAGTAGTTTCGGGATCCCAGGGGCGTGAGCAGCTGTCTCTCCGAAGCAAGTCGCTATCCTACCTAGAGGTCTCAGAAATTCCGCATGCACCAGGCATTCTCTCCGGCACGGAAAGGCTATCAGCCCTGCAAATCCGCAGCCCCATCGGACACCTCCTTCACTGAGGGCGTCATCATTTTCTGACTGGGCGTCTTGCTGCAGGGGGGTTCACCGGAAGCAGAGGAGATCAGCCCATCTTCGATCCAGTTCTCGGTGCTTGCATATTTTCTCCGGAGCAGTCCAGCCGGCTTATCAATGGTAAGTGTTCATTCTATCTCACAAACCCTAACCCTAATTTTTCCTATAAAATAGGGATTTTTGCATGGCAATTTGCATGCCCAGTTGTATCAGCATATTTGTTTAGAAATAGAAAATATCGGGATTTGGGATATTACAGTGGTATCAGAGCTATTTTCTTGGCTAGCTGTGGGCTTAAGAGATGAAAAGTAGATGAATACAGAAGGAGATCCTTTTGTAACCTATATTAGGAGGAAGAGTAGATACACAAAAGAATTTGAAGATATCCAACTAGAAGATACCAATTCGGACATGGAACAAACAGGTATACATTTGGATAGGGGAAAAGGAACGGGAGAAGAGGAGGATCGGATGGAGTTTCGCAGCCTGGTCTCGGCATTGCAAGACTTAGCCAAAGGACAAAAAGAAGTCCTTAATGCAATCAACAGACTATCAGCGAAACCGGAAACAGGTATCAACAGTACACCTCCCTCACCGGTAGATCGGGGATCTACAAGCAGCAGTGGAAAGATGGTGTACACTAACATCCAGAACACTCCGCACATATACAGCAGACCTTCTATTAGGCCTACCATGCCTCACTTCTTGGTAGATACGGTAGGGAGTCCGGTCATGCAGGTAGAACCTAGTGAGCCTTTTGGGGCTTATTTACAGGAGTACAGAGACTTAGGGGATGAGTTTCATGCTGCCATGTCCTTCTCAGATTTCTGCAACATGAAGAGTAGGAACAGGCCCAGGAATTTCAACAAGGGTTTCAATCACAACTATGAGCTGCAGAAGACCTTAGGCAGGTTAACCATCCCAAACTTTGATAGGACTCGTGGAGGATCAGC
>LPNX010637755.1:187237-235821 GCA_001517045.1 Pseudotsuga menziesii | reverse complement strand
CAACCCCATGACAGAGACCGACGCCATTAAGTTGGCTACACTTCACCTGGACGGAGAAGCTCACGAATGGTGGTACCACGGATTGGTGACATTGGGTCACAACACCATACATTCTTCGGTGAGTTCACTCAGAAACTCATAGAAGGTTTGACAGGAAAGATCCAGAGATCCATTTCAGAGAGTTGGCTCAACTCAAGCAGACTGGTAGTGCAGAAGCTTTCATTTCAGAATTTCAGAGGCTAGCCGTTATGGTAACAGATGTTTCAGAGAGCAGATTGACTATGTTATTCACTGAGGCCCTCATAGAGCCACTACGGGGATGGGTGAAAGCCTACAAACCCTTCACTCTGCAGGATGCTATTAGCAGGGCAAGGGATCTTCAGGATTCAATCCCCAAAAACAAATTCCCTTTGAAAACCAATTTTCCTGTTAGGGACAAGGACAGGAAACCTTTCCAGCAGGATGTGCCCAAGAAAACCTAGTTAGATGAGGACACTAGGAAAAATTTGAGAAGGAAGAAGTTGTGCTTCACCTGCCAGGAACCATGGGTACCAGGACACAGGTGTGCAGGGAAGGCGAAGGCACACTACATTGAGGTGTATTCAGACAGTGATGAGGACGACTATGAGTAGGAGGCCACAGAAGAGGAATCCCATCAGGGTGATACACCAGAGGGAGTCATTGCTACATTATCTGGAGTACCAAGATTCCATACTCTCAGGGTCAGGGGAGTAGTACAGGGTCACAGAGTAGGAGTATTGATTGATGGGGGGGCCACCCACAATTTCATTGACTCCGCTTGGGTTGCCAAGAGAGGTATTCAGACTGAGAAGTTCAAAGGATTCACTATAGCAGTAGCCGGGAACTCCAGCATGGAGTGCAACTACTAGATCCCAAAATTGAATGTTGCCTTAGGTAACTATCAGATGACAGACTCTTTCTATGTAGTGGATGTAGCAGATACTCATGTGGTATTGGGTGTTTAGTGGCTTTATTCTATAGGGAAATACACTACAAACTACAGGGCAATGGAAATGGAGTTCCAGGGGCCAGACGGCAAACGGGTACTTTTGAGGGGCATGAACACTTATCCCCCAAAACCGGTCTCGTCACAGAGAATGGAGGCAGTTCTCCGACAGGATGATATAGAATGGGCTGCAGAATGTTTGGTCACCTTCAGGAAACCCCCAGAGACCAGCACACAACACCCAAGTGACATTCAAGCCTTGCTACAGAAACATGAAAAGGTTTTTCGGGACCTTCCATCAGGCAAACCACCAGACCGAGGTTTTGAACACATCATCGAGCTAGAGGAGGGAACACAAGCAGTCATCACCACTCCTTACAGGCATCCCAAAAGGTACAAGGATGAGATTGAGAAAACCATCAAAGAATTACTGGATCTTGGTTATATACGGCCCAGTTCTAGCCCCTTTGCATCTTCAGTAGTTCTGGTTAAGAAGAAAAATGGTACGCTGCGTATGTGCATCGATTATCGAGCACTCAACAAAAAGACCACTAAGAACAGGTATCCCATTCCCAGAATTGACGAACTCATGGATGAGCTTCGGGGAGCTCAATACTTCTCCAAGATCGATCTTCGCTCCGGATACCATCAGATCAGGGTAAGGGACCAGGACATCCCCAAAACAGCTTTTCGCTGTCACTATGGTCACTATGAGTTTTTGGTCATGCCCTTTGGGGTTACCAATGCTCCAGCCACTTTTTAGTCATGCATGAACCACACCTTCAGGGCACAACTACGTAAGTTTTTGCTTGTATTCTTTGATGACATCCTGATCTACAGCAAAACATGGGAAGAGCACCTGAAACACCTGGACGAGACGTTGAGTATTTTAGAAGAACATTCGCTTTACGCGAAAATGTCCAAGTGTGAGTTTGGCATGAAGGAAATGCTGTATTTAGGACACGTAATCAATGCAGAAGGAGTACAGGTTGACATGGAGAAAATCCGAGCTCTCAGAGATTGGCCCGCGCCGAAAACAGTTATAGAATTGAGAGGGTTCCTAGGTCTGTGCACTTATTACCGACGGTACGTTAAGGGATTCTCCCAATTTGCAACACCCCTCACAGATCTCACCAAGAAGGGGGCGTTCACTTGGACAGACTTAGCACATAAAACTTTCGAGGAGATGAAGGTTATTATGAGTTCTTGTCTAGTTCTAGCATTACCAGACTTCTCACAATCCTTTGTAGTAGAATGTGATGCCTCAGGGGAAGGGTTAGGAGCAGTGTTGATGTAGAATCATCACCCTATTGCATTTGAGAGCCGTAAACTGAAGAACTACGAGCGCCATTACTCCATATATGACAAAGAGATGCTAGCCATCTTGCATGCTCTCACAAAATTCAGACAGTACCTGGTGGGCAGTAAGTTCAAAATCAAAACCGATCATAACAGCCTCAAGTATTTCCTGGAGTAGAAGGAACTGAATGAGTGACAGCAGAAATGGGTCAGCAAAGTACAAGCCTATGATTTCGAGATCGAGTATGTAAAAGGTAAGACTAATGTAGTAGCTGATGCATTATCCAGGTGTCCAGCCCCATTATCTCTCAGTAGTATATCCACAGATTGGAGGGCACTTCTCTTAGTGGAATACTCCAAAAATAAATTCGCTTGCGAATTATTGGACAGGCAAATTCAGGATGACAGGTGCAGGATCGTGGATGACATCATCTACTACAAAGACAGGATATACCTCGTTCCAGAATCCAGATTGAGGAAAAAGATCATTCAGGCAGCCCACGATTCTCCTTTATCAGGGCATCAAGGTTTCTTAAAGACCTATAGGCAGATCAGAGAGAGGTTCTCATGGAAGGGCCTCAAGGGGGAGATTATGTAGCATGTCCGGGAATGTAGCATCTGTCAGCAGAACAAGATTGAGAACACTCATCCAGCAGGGTTACTCCAACCACTACCGATTCCAAAACAGAAGTGGGAAATCATCTCCATGGACTTTATTACAGGCTTGCCCAAGGTCCAAGGGCGAGATTGTTTATATGTAGTAGTTGACAAACTGACCAAGTTTGCACATTTCTTCTCGATATCATCAGATTACTCGGCAGCTCAAGTAGCTGAGTTATTCTTCAAGGAGGTCTTCAGGTTACACGGGTTACCTAAGACCATTGTCAGTGATCGGGATAGCAGATTCACGGGTGCCTTCTGGCAGGAATTGTTCAGATTGGTGGGGACCGAACTGGCTACTAGTACGAGTTATCACCCCCAGAGTGACGGGCAAACAGAAATAGTCAACAAGTGGATCGAAGGATATCTAAGGAACTATGTAGCCGGGCAGCAGCGAACCTGGATCAAATGGCTACACCTAGGGGAGTATTGCTACAACACTACTTATCACATGTCTATTAGGATGACTCCTTTTAAGGCATTATATGGTTACGAGGCCTTGGACTATGCAGATTTGGCATTTGGAGACAGTAGGGCTCCTAAGGCTAAGGATTGGATACAGGACAGTCAAGACATCCTGAAAATATTGAAGGAGAATTTACAAACAGCCCAGAATCAACAGAAGATGTATGCCGACAAACACAGGATTGAGCAGAGCTTCGAGGTAGGGGATTTAGTGTACTTAAGGCTCTAGCCTTACAGACAGTCCTCACTTAAAAAGAAAGGAGCAGAGAAGTTAAAACCCCGCTTCTATGGACCCTACAAAATAATCCGAAAGGTGGGAGAGGTGGCATATGAACTAGAACTTCCCCAGGAAAGCAAAATTCACAATGTGTTCCATGTATCTAGTCTGAAGAAGACCCTTGGGCAACACATTGCTCCATCCACCGAATTGCCTCCTTTAGATGATGAAGGACTGCTGATACTGATTCCCGAACGGATCATACAGACTAGAGAGAGGAAGCTCAGGAACAGAGTAATCAGGGAATACTTAGTTCAATGGAAAGAACTACCGCCAAAAGATGCCACCTGAGAAGGTGAACAGGTATTGCAGCATCCCAGTTTGAAGTTGCTTGAGGACAAGCAATCTCGAGCGGGGAGGACTGTAATGTCCTCTTCCAATTAGGCCTTGAGGCCCAAAACCGCTAACCTATGTGATTCCTGTGGGTTCGAGCGGTTACTGACAGCTAGGGAATCAGCTAAGGACTGATGCCATCCATAGAAGATCTAGGGCATCATCATTTGGTCAAGAAGGGCCACCGGGGCCAAAGACCACCTTCGTGCATGCCACCCAAGCATTATTTAATGATGCATGCACTCTTTAAGTCTCCATCCGCATGCATGCAAGTCAATGGCAAATTAGAAGATAAAGTGACCTAATTAGGTCAAAGATTAGGTTTTGCACAGTTGAACTTTATAAATAGAGGATAAAGCGAAAGGAGACTTCACTTTTGGATTATGATTATTGTGGGAGCTCTTGGATAGCAGCACAGCGTGCAGCACAGCAGTTGGGGTTGGAGACGGAGTCTTCAACTAACAGGATTTCGGCAGTGAAACATCTGTCCTAGTCTTATTCAGGGTAAGCCATACAGGTTCACCACTTGTTCTTCATTCATTCATCAGTTATCTCATACATGGTATAGATCATTGCAGGGACACGTGTGCAGCCGTAAGGGGGGGTTTTCAGCCAGAAAGCCCTAATCAGCTGCTGGGCCTTCAGATCTCAATTTCCTTCCGAAACTTAGGCACCAGTCTCATCATCAGCTTCATACTCCAATACCCGGTGATTATCAGATCCGTCCGTGCTCATCCGAAGCAGTTATCAGCAGTTTCGGGATCCCAGGGGCATGAGCAGCTTTCTCTCCGAAGCAAGTCGCTATCCTGCCTAGAGGTCTCAGAAATTCCGCATGCACCAGGCATTCTCTCCGACATGGAAAGGCTATCAGCCCTGCAAATCCGCAGCCCCATCGGACACCTCCTTCACTGAGGGCGTCATCCTTTTCTGACTAGGCGTCTTGCTGCTGGGGGGTTCACCGGAAGCAGAAGAGATCAGCCCATCTCCGATCCAGTTCTCGGTGCTTGCATACTTTCTCCGGAGCAGTCCAGCTGGCTTATCAGTGGTAAGTGTTCATTCTATCTCACAAACCCTAACCCTAATTTTTCCTATAAAATAGGGATTTTTGCATGGCAGTTTGCATGCCCAGTTGTATCAGCATATTTGTTCAGAAATAGAAAATATTGGGATTTGGGATATTACACACTTCCTCAACAACAATACAATTGCAAAAAATTGGCCAGGCTGATTCTCGAACTCCTCTTGCCAGTGAACTAAAAATAATACAATTTTGCCCAATGTTATGTAAAATATTGCTAGTAGATGCTAAATAAATTACTTTGTATTAAATTTTAATCCCTGGCTCCATTAATTCTTGTGGGTGTCGACTCTTATCTTGCCTTTGAAATGCAGAATATTCTCTTAGTCACACTGAAACTATTTCTCATTAAGTACTCATTTCTCAATCTTTGTTTGATGCAGATGTGGCGAAAGAGTGTTTTGAAAAGGAGACTAGGTTTGTTAAAGAATTGACTTTTGACGACTCTTCACCCCCATTCAACGTTAAGGTTAAAACAACTACATAGTGCTTTGACGGAGATTCTTACCCCACAGAATTCAAATGTAGAAAGTTATCTTCCAGCAAATGTTACCCCCTGTGGCAAGTGTTATGGCATAGCACCATCCCAGATAAAGAAAATCCTTTCGATGAGTGCTACCCCTTCTTCAATACCTTGTGGAATGCCCTAAGAGCCAAACACACCAAGGACTCCCCAAGTGGTTCATAAAGAGGTAAAAGAGGAAACTCCCCAAGTGTAACATGGGGAGGTAAAAGAAGAAACTCCCCAACAGGAACATAGGGAGGTAAAAGCTATGTTATGGATATTGATTTTTCCTAAGCAGAATTGAGAGCCATTCTTTGGGAGAATGGAGGCACTTAGATAGTTACCAAGAATTTGACCTAGTCTGGGACTGGGGGACTCAACCTGGCGCTGAGAGCCATTCTTTGAATGGAGGCACATGTCAGTTACCAGGAATTTGAACCAGACTGGGACTGGGGGACTCATCCTGGGGCTGAGGGCCTTTCTCTGGGAGAATGGAGGCACCTAGTCAATTACCAAGAAATTGGCCCAGTCTGGTACTGGGGGTCTCAACCTGAGCTGAGGGCCATTCACTAAACGGAGGCACCTGATTTTTCCTAAGTAGCATCGAGAGCCATTCTATGGGAGAATGGAGGCACCTGGTCAATTACTAGGAATTTGACCCAATATGGGACTGGGGGACTCAGCCTAGGGCTGAGGGCCATTCCTTGAATGGAGATACCTGGTCAGTTACCAAGAATTTGAACCAGTCTGGGACTGGGGGACTCAGCCTGGGGGGGCTGAGGGCCATTCTCTGGGAGAATGGAGGCACCTAGTAAGTCACCAGGAAATTGACCCAACCTGGGACTAAGGGTCTTCGCCTAAAGCTGAGGGCCATTCACTAAATGGAGGCACCTGGTTAGTTACCAGGAATTTAACCTAGTCCGGGACTAGGGACTCAGCCTGGGGCTAAGTGCCATTTTTTGGGAGAATGGAAGCACTTGGTCAGTTACCAAGTATTTGGCATTGAGTCATTTGATGCAGCCTAGGGCTGAGGCACCTGATCAGTTACTAGGTTATCACCATAAGCCCTAGACCGGGTCTGGGCACGTGCTGCACTCCTCTCCTTGATCAATGGGCTATGAGACCTTCTCTAGGGACTAGCTACCCCTGGTTGAGAGACCTAGCACGTGATCTTGGTGGCACGAAGAGATTAAGATAAAGCATTTAGTAATTCTCCTTATTTAGGAAGATGTACTTTGAGTGGGCATGAATGAACCACAAGGACCCTTGAAACCACTTGCTTTGACCACAAAATACTTGGAGGACCATCTAACCCTGGTCTTGGTCCATGAGACCAAGAACAGAAAGACCAAGTGGCACAAGTCAAAACACAAAGAAGACCTTGTACCACAAAAAAAAAGATTAAATTCAAAGGGTCAAAGATGAAAAAGAATTAAACCCTAATGTCAACTCCTAAATATGTGGAACAAATTCAAATGTTTGATAACCTATAAATAAAGGACAATTGCAAATCATTTTATACACACTTCATCACTTGACTGCTCCATCTTGGACTGAGGAAAATTCGTGACTGAGATTATCTTCATCTTTGCTGCTATTGAAGGAGAATTTGTGGCTAAGCTTTTTCTTTGATTCTTCCTCTTGTCCTAGTGTGGCGGCCTAGCAAACTAAGGCTTCTCCATACATAGCTCATAGTCGACAGTGATGACTAGGTCTACTCCAACAGGCTTCCATATGCTCGTTGGTGTTCACGGGCAGCAGCACAAAAGGCTACCATACCCTCACTGGTATTCACGGGCAGCAGCAGAAGGTTGCCATACCTTCGCTGGTAGTCTAGGGCAGCAACTGAAGGCTGCCCCAACCCTCGCTACTGGTTACCATTGACAACAACAACATACAGGAGGTCACGAGCAGCACACAACAGGTTTCAGGAAGCAAGTTAATGGTCACAGGCAGCACTTGGGCAGCATGTTGATGGTCACTGGTTGCAGCAGTAGGGCTGCTACAGGTGGTTAGGGTTTGCAGCAAAAGGATGCTACAGGACGCAACATTGGCTCACCCTCCACGTGGCAACAATATATGGTGGTAGCAGCAAGCCTACTAGGGCTTCCTTGAACTTGGAAAGTTTTGTAGATTCATCTTAGATTTCTGAGATCAAATTTTCTTCTTTCATGTACAAACTCAGTCATTTCATTTAGAGGATGAATTACTAATGCTTTGGGGTTTTTGTCCTGTAAAGGTTGCCCCGTGAAAAATCATGTGTTCAATTGTGTGATGCTTGGTTGACTATTGTACTTGTCTTACTGCTGTTTACTTTTCAAGTTCTATCGCTATTACAATCTGCAATTTTTAAAGAATCTCATGCAGATTGTAACAGAGCGATTTGGAGCGATAACTCCTTGAACGCTCTCATGCAGATTGTAATAGAGCGATAACTCCTTGAACGCTCCCATATCGCTCGGGAGTGATAAGGGAGCGATTTGGAGCGATAGCTCCCTGAACACTCCCAGATAGCTCCCTGCCGCTCTCGCCCTAGCTCCCTGCCGCTCTCGCCCTAGCTCCCTACGCTCCCGCCCTAGCTCCCTGACGCTCCTGCCTTAGCTTGCACCTCTAACACTATGCCCGCGGAAGAAGGAAACAGAGGAGGGGGGTGGGGTCCATCGGTGGGTTTTTGGAGGGAAGGAGGATGGCTTTGGGGGATAAATCCCTCTTCTCCAACTTCATTATCACTTTGCAAGTGAAGAGAAGAGAAGAGGAGGAGAGGAGAGGAGAAGAGGAGAAGGTTGCATCTTTGGAGAGAGGACAGGAGAGGAGAAGAGGAGAAGGATGCCATCTTGGAGATTGATCACTGAAGAATGCTGAAAACTTGAAACTTGAACTTGTCACCACCATTGGAGAGTGGGAGCCAAAGAGGTAGGCTCTACAATCTTGATTCTTTCTTGTTGATTTTCATTTGCTTTGTGTTTGAACTTTGAAACTTTGAATTTTGAAAGTTTTTGAACTTTGATTTCTATATTCAATCATGATTCATGAAATTTGAATGCTTGGAATATAAATTCTAGACTCTAGAGTCTATACACTAGAATGTAGTAATGTACATTGTTAAATCTCTAGTTCCTCCCTCATTCTATTGCAGGCAACAGGTGAAATATTTCTATAGTTCCATCAACCATGATGATGGGTTTATGGTTTATTTTGTTGGTTCCATTTGTTATTTTGATGATGGTGATTGGAAACGGAAGGAGGAATGAGGGAGAGGATGAAGAAGTGGGAAGTGGCACATACCATGGAGAGGAGGAGGAGGAGGAAGAGGAGGAAAATCGAAAGAAAACCAAAGAGGACCCCACACCCTTGTGAAAATATGTCACAAGGCAGGGAGGAGGCAGAGGAGGTGGTACCACCAAATTTGTTTACCCCCATTGTAAAAAGACGTACACAGGTTCATATACCCTTGTGAGAAGACATCTATGTGGGAACATGCCATGTGATGAAAGAAAAACTATAGGATTTTGTGTTTGCCCACATGTGGTATCAACACAAAGAGCCATCTATAAGAAGGAAGAATTTGAAGCACAAAACATAACAAAACGATCATTGGATGACCAAGACCTTTCATGCTCACCAAGAACTGGAGACCCATCCACCCAAGGCAGTGGATTCTCTCCCATGTAGTCACATGGCAAGACAACATCATATTTCCTTGATTAAAGTGGTATGGATGACATGGATTCAAAAGTGTTTCGGTTTCTCTATGCATGCGACATACCATTCAATGTTCTTTGCTCACCTTATTGGCATGAAATGGTAGAGACCATCCACAATGCGCCAACAGGATGCAAGAGCCCCAGGTATGACAAAGCTAGAACTGTGGGGCTTGACAAGGAAAAAGCCAAGATCCATAATGCTTTGGGGCAATTCACAAATGCCTAGAATGAGTATGGGGTATCAATTGTATCAGATGTTTGGACAAATGTGAAAGGCAAGCCATTGATAAATGTTCTTGGTGTCTTTGCTATTGGCGCGGTTGTCCTTTCAGTACATGACTACTCAGATAAATTCCAGACCAGCATGAACATTGCAGAACTCCTACTCAAAAACATTGAAGCTATTGGTCCATACAATGTCATCCAAGTCATAACAGATAATGTTGTTAATTGTAAGGCAGCGGGAGCAATCATTGAAGATAAATACCCCAACATATTTTGGTCCAGGTGTTTGCTTCACACACTGAACCTTTTGATGCATGACATTATTAAGTTGAAGGAAAATGAATACAAATGGATTGGTGAACTATACAAAAAGGCAAGCACATGATAAGATTTATTACCAACCATAGTAATGCCCATGGAATTTAGTGCAATCACTCAAAGTTAGAGCTATTAAAGATAGCTTACTAGATTTTCTATCTATTACCTCACCTTCATGTGCCTTTTGAAGGTAAGAGAGGCATTGGCTAGCATGGTATCAAGTGAATCATGGCAAGTCTTGAAAGATAGGGCTACATCTACATCTGACAAGCTTGATTTTCAGGATGTGGAAGTCACCGTTCTTGATGGTCAATTTTGGGCAAGTGTCAAGTTTGTTTTGCAGTTCACAAAGCCCATTTATCACATGATTAAGTTTGCAGATATGGATAAGTCGGTAATTGGGGAGGTGTATGAGCAGATGGATAGCATGTTGGGTCAAATTAAAGATATTGTTGAATCGAAGGATCCCATCCTGTATGACCATCCATATTCATACACATGTGGTCAAAAGGTGGGAACATCTCAACGTTCCACTGCATGCCTTAGCATATGTATTAACACCAAAATATTATTCTCCATCTTGGTTGGACAAACCAGCACCTCGGGGTGGGGTTAGGAGAAAGCCCCACACAGATCCAGAGGTACAGGTTGGGTACATGGTTGTTATAGACAAGTTGGTCCCTGATCGAGATAGGGTGCCTCCTATTGAATGGTGGAACATGTATGGCTCATCATGCCCATGCTTGCATAAATTGGCAACCAAAATGCTTTCATAGGTGGCAAACAGTTACTCTGCAGAAAGGTGTTGGAGCACCTATAGCTTCATCCACTCGGTGAAAAGAAACTGATTAAATGAAAAGCGGGCAGAAAGCTTGGTTTATATACATTACAACTTGAGGCTATTGACTCATTACTGTGAGCAGGCCAAAACTAATAGATCTTATGTCACTTGGGACAACAATCCGAAGGAGCATAACTTGGAGGATGGAGCCTTAGCTTTAGAGCGCTTGGAGGATGAGTTTTTGGGCGATGAGGATGACCATGCAGCAGCAACAACAACAACAATTCCACTGCCACCTTCTACCTTGTTTCCAGATGCACCATCTTTGCTTAGAGTTTAAACTTTACGACCCTCGTTTGCATCAGCAAGGGGGGGCCATGCAGGACCAAGTCTTGGACGTGGCTCAAGCCACTCCACATCGATGGCTACTGGGGATGATAATCCCGCTCCCTTTGTTCATAGACCACAGGAAAAGAAATTAGAAATTTCCCATGGCAACAAGAAACATCCATAAAATCTACTTTTCTTGTCTTTTCTTATTTATAGTACTTTCAACTTTCAAGTTTCTACACTGTTGAGTCATTGACTCTTTTATATTTATTATGGTATATTTTGTGAACATTATGGTTTATTTCATGCTTTTATGCTTTCCATAACTAATTCAACATTCTACAAGGGTTTGTTGGCATATATGCATCAAAATATATTAAAAATATATATTATATAAAAACCGCTCCTGAAACACTCCCAAACCAGAATCTTTTGAAAATTTAGCTTTTCACTCCCGCTCCCAAGTAACCTTGGGTAAAAGAAGAAACTAGGGTTCACCTCTTATCTTGAATTCAACTTCACTACTTGTACCTCTCCCCAATCCATATTCAAAGCTAAGGCTACAATAGATCCCTTGCGCCACAGATTTGAAGGTTTCCTTGGAACATCATTGAAAAAGCCAAAAGTGCTTCATTTGTCAATCTAAATGTCTTGAACTTGACTCTGCATCTTCTTCTTTCTCAACCTGTCCATTAGCTTTATATGCCTCTTGAACTTGAGTCTTGTTGTGATTATACTCGAAATTTTTTTGAGAGATTCGACAGAAACTCCCTTGAGAGTTGTACTTGTTGATTTGTCTAGCACTGTTGCATTATCTTTGGTCAACTGACACTATAATTTTAATTATAATTTATTTTTTAGGATAGATATTAAATTTTTTGGATAAAGTCATAATGTGTTTGACATAATCTAAATGTGTCGGAAATATGGTGAGATATGCTAGAAAATTGTTTGTTAAAATGGAATGTCTGCAGGTAGTGTCTAGACTCCTTGCCAATGATGGAAAAGAGTTGTTGATGTTGTGGGAAGGGTACAAGCAAGTAGCTCAATGCATGCATGAAAAAATACACTGTTTACCAGGGAGATGATATTCATGGTACTTCTACCAGATGCATTTTTATATTGAATCAGCATTGGCATATCTTATTGTCTTTTTGAGAAGAGACCCAAACTTTTATTTAAAGCAGAGAAATGTTAATACATGAAAATATTACTCAGAAACTAGACGAGGAAGATAAATGGCAGCCAACATAAAGATGTTAAGATTTCTCTTTTCCATATTATGTTATATCCATCTAAAATATACTGAAGAAGATGTAACTTTTGGTGTAATGGAGTGATGTGTGGTTTTGGTTTACCTTGCCTTCCACATTTGCTGAAAGAATATTGTTGTTGAAGCTTTAGTCGATATAAACAACTTCATTGACATTTCTTTATATGACCCAAATAAAACAGACAATTGTCTCTGTGCCAGCAATGAGAGAGTTGTTGGTCAAAATCCAAGACAATCTGCTATACAACATCATTATTGGACTCTTGCATTTTCAGATTCTTTCAACACAACCTATTAGATTCATTCCAAATAAACTAGTTCTTATCTTCAAGTTAAACTGGACAAAGAATTTGGGAGAAACTTACAAGAACTTTGAGATGTCTCAATCCAAACCATCTATTCGGCTGGTAGACCCTTATAGGTTTATTGCATGCCACTGGTAATCCGTGGACAAAACATTGGGATCATGGTCTTCCTAGGAAGTGTAATCCAACTTCCAAGTCATTGAAACCCCTGCTTCCATGGATATATATTGGTATGAGGTCCATCGACATTACCCGATATTTGGCACAAAAGACATGCCTTCAAATTTGTCCAAGGCATCTTATTGAGTGTCCTCACCTATCATGCCTCTGTGGAAGGTAATTCACAGGAACGTAGCAAAGACCAAGCACAGACATCAAAGAAAGAAGACAGCACTGTGATTAAATGTCTGAGTATCATTCCTCTGCTTCCCTCGAAAGATTAATCATTAATCAGGAACTTAACAATAGATAATTCATCTGCCTTTGCCTCTGCGTCTGATCATTCCTTTGCCTCAAGAACAGACGGCGAATGAAATTCCTGTGTCTGATAATCCTCTGCCTCTGTGTAGTGATAATTCCTTTGCCTCTGCGTAATGATCTCGACTCTGTGTCTGATCAGTGCAGACGGCGAATGAAGTAAATTCCATCTGAAATTTGAAATGCCTCTGCCTTTCACTCTCTATTACACTCTTTATCTTTCTTGCTTTGGAATCTCTCTCGATGACCTGTGTTCATTGGTGGCCTGCGTGGCCCTAGAGGTAGCTAAAGCGATAAGCGTGTTGCTGGTGGAGCTGGAGGCCACGTATGGCACTCGCTGTGTCGCCCAGAATCCAAGGATGACCTGCAACATCCTAATCATAATGTTTGAATAAATAGATTTAGCGTGTACCCATCTCACAGATTTAGCGTTTACCACTCCTGCTAAGAATATCTCAATGTTCCCACGTTACCACGTTACAGTGGACTACATCTCATTCCCTGTAATTAAAGAATCTATGAATATTTTTTTCCAATGAAAATACAGTGCGCCTTATTAAGGAAATTTGAATTTCTAACAGCCGACATGCAGAATGCCCAAGAAAACTCCACAAATATACAAAAAGAAACTCAAACTTGACGAATTAATCTCCAAGAACATTTAGGTAACATACCTCTCCAAATTGATAAATCAGAATTTCCAAGTCTAAAAACCCATGAAAAGTAGCCCAGATTGTCTGACCTCATGAAAATACTGGATGGTTTTACATCTCTGTGAATAATTTTACACGAATGGCAGTATTGAAGGGATCGCACAAGAAATTTAATTATTATGGCGATTTGTCCCTAGGAAAGAATGCCATAGCCATACCGGTCGAGTAAGTGCTGAAGACCTCCATCACAGAGTTCTGGAATCCAGGCGCTCCAATCTGTAACAGGCCCTGACCTCCAAGATATGTGGACGCACCACTCCCAATCGTCCTTTTCCAATAATCTCTCCAATTTCAAAATCATTCTCCACTTCAAGAAGTTTAGGATCCCTCTGAATCCTCTCGATTGCATGGGTTGAGACAACTCCACAAAAGTTGCATCGCACGAAATGCACGAAATGACGATGCCTGTGCCTCTGCGTCTGATCATTCCTTTGCCTCAACAGCAGACAGCGAATGAAATTCCGGTGTCTGATAATTCCTCTGCCTCTGTGGAATGATAATTCCTCTCCCTCTGCGTAATGATCTCGACTCTGTGTCTGATCAGTGCAGACGGCGAATGAAGTAAAACGTCTGTCCACGTATGACACTCGCTGTGTTGCTCAGATTTAGCGTCTATTATGGCGATTCGTCCCTCGGAAAGAATGTCATAGCCATACCGGTCGAGTAAGTGCTGGAGATCTCGTCCATCACAGAGTTCTGAATCTCTCCAAGATATGTGGACGCACCACTCCCAATCGTCATTTTCCAATAATCTCTCCAATTTCAAAATCCTTCTCCAATTTCAAGAAGTTTAGGATCATTAGATCCCTCTGAATCCTCTCGATTAGCATCGCACGAAATGAAATGAATGGACACCAGAACTTGCGCTCTGCTCTTTCTTGCTCCGAATTCAAATTCAAATTCGAAATCAAATGTCGGCACAGCGTTAATGTCCGCGGGGATTCGATGAAGCAACGGCTATCCAATTCATCGACGAGTGGTGTGCTGCTTAAAGATGAGTGGCTCACACGGAAGAGGATTGGCTACACTCGCTGCAAAAGAGAGTCCAGCTCAGCTCACTTACCCTCTTCCGTTTTGCTTTTCTAACACATTCACGAGCACTGTACTCTTGTATTTTTGTTTTTTTGGCAGCACTCGTACTCTTGTTTTTTGCTTTTTTGGCAATTTATTTTAATAAGTTTTAACATCGAGCTATGGTTTAATTATTAACTTGTATGGTTCAACCGGTTGAGCCATAAATTTAACTTGTAACACATTCACCAGCAAATTGAGTCATGCATTGTACTTTTGGTTTTTTGGGCAAATTGAGCCATACATTGTACTTTTGTCTTTTTTGGCAAATTTATTTTATGAAAGTTTTAATATTTAACTATGGCTTAATTATTAACTTGTATGGTTCATACATTTACCTTGAATGGCTCAACACATTGATATTGAAACGGTGTTAGTGATATTCTTTATACAATTTTTCTTACAGTGATAATATTTCAAGGTCATTCACTTTAAGGTTGAAGAAAAGGTTTATGATGCTGTATTTATGATAAAGATCGTTATTTTTATTTATATGTTCATAATGACAAAGGAAAAAGTTAATGGGACTTTAAAACATAGTAGCATAATTTGGAAGTATTAGTTTATTTATATGTATATAAATGACAAAGAAAAAGGTTAGTTGGACTTTAAAATATAGTAATATATATGTCTATAAATGACAAAGAAAAAGGTTAATGGGACTTTAAAATATGGTAGCATAATTTGGTTGTATTGGATTTTCTTGAATATTTGGCAAACGGTACGGTAAATTTGCCTAATTTCTTGGCACATATTTTAAGATAAAAATTATTTAAATTTTATTGTTTTATTTTTAATGCGTCCCCTATGTAATTGCATAGTTGGTTTAATGTTAGTTTTATATTTTAAAGTTTAAAGCTTTAAAAATTATAATATATATTTAGTTTTATATTTTAGTTTTAAATATCAAATATTTCATTAAATATTTTTTTAGTTTTTATATTAGATTCATTTTATAATATAAATATAAAGTTTAGTAATTACTTATAATATTAGATATTAGATTTTAGTTATTATAATATTTTTGGAATATATTATTAGAAATAATATTAGATTTTAGTTATTATAATATTTTTGGAATATATTATTAGAAATTGGTTTTATCGTTTTATAATTTAATTTTGGCATTTTAATTATTTTATTTTTGGCAATTTTATTATTTCATATTTTTATAAATAAATTGATAAATACGTTATTAGATTTAAATGTTTTAAGATTTATATTTCAAGTTTTTTGTAATGAAAAAAAAATGTTACATGTAAGCAAGGTAGTAATTTGGAAAAAATATTATGTTTCTTGGAGACTATATAAACGTTTTAATGTTTTCTTTGTTTATTTTTGTGTCAGGAGGTATAAAATTTGAAAGATAAGTTTTTTAAATATATAAGCAACCTACTCCCGTATTTTTCTATTACATATTTCTTCCTTATTGAATCGTATTTGTACTCGAATTATGCTACTATGCTTTAAAATACATTCAACCATCCATAAGCTATGGTAGTACCAAGGGCTTTTGCAATAAACAAACAAACAAAAGCTTGGTGAAAGAGATACAAATGTTAGTAAGTGAAAGAAAATGGTCTCCTCAAAGTAGGGTGAAAGTCTAAACCCTAAAAGATGTGAAGCTCTAACTCAATTCAACTATGGAAGCATAAGCATAACTAGATACGACAAGATCATTTTATTAATGTTCAATAAATGACCACAAAAGTAGGTCAATGTGACTACTAATTACAACAATGTCGATACAATGTTAGACTGCACAAGCCACTCCTATGTAAAGCTTTTTGCTTTTCTTTTCTTACACATTGACCACCACTTCGAATCTTGCTTTTTTGTTTTTTTAGTAAATTTAATTTAATACATTTTAAAAACTAAATCATTGTATAACTAATAACTTGTATGGTTCAACATGTAATCAATTGGGACTTGGAATAAATTAGCGAGGGCTAGTAAAGCGAGTAGACACAGTAGGACTTGGAATATGTAGAAAAATATAAAGAAGTGAGAGACGTTGGGATTCAACGAGACTATAAATATAGTTATTTTAAACTTAATTTTGCAATTATGAGTTTTTATAATTTTGGAGAAAAGACATAAAGAGGTGAGAGAAGTTGAATGTCACTAAGAGCTAAAGAATATCTTTAATTTTAATTTTGCATAATTTTAATTTTATATATCATAGTGTTTGAAGACAAGATTGAAAAAAAAACAGACAATATAATAATAATTTTGGAAAATAAAGTGTAGTTATTATAGATTTTTAAAAATGAAAAATAAATATAAAGGAGAAAATTAGATTAGGGGATAAAATGTTTGAGAACTTAAATAATATAATTACAATAATATAAAGATGAATGATAAATTAAATAATTTAAATAAATTATCGAAAATAAAAATGAATGAGACAAAAGAGTTTTTCTCATAAGCTATCTAAGAAGTAGAAGAAACTACTTTAGAGTTAGTAAAATGGATAAAATGTAAAAAAAGTAGGAGAAGAAAACACTTTAGAGCTAATAAAAATGACAAAATGTAACAAAATTACAAATTCAAATAATACTCATTAAAAAAATAAGGTTAGAGGGATTAACTAAGGTCATATGGAGTAGTGAAAAGGAAAATTAACAATAATAAGAAATACAAAAACAATTATTAGAGATAAGGAACAAAAATTTAACAATAAATAGGATTTCAAGAAACTTGGGGTTCTCCTTATCTTGTCTTGTCCGATCTTTTTCATGGAGAAAGGGTCCTCATTTAAGTTGGAAATTTGGCATTATCTTGCTTTTAGAAACATAATAACATCAAGAATCTCATGTCCTTGGAATGGATGTCTTTGTGTCAAGGCCTTGCACCTTGACTTCATAAGAAAGGTTCTTTCAATCATTACCATGGATGGAGCTTTTAGAAATTAATGTTAAACAAATATTTTTACACTATTTTAATTTGCATCTATAAAATCTATATTTTACAAGAAAAACTATTTAGATAAATTATATTTTTAATATCTTAAAGCATGTTATTTCTTATCTAACAAATGTATTATTCTTATCCTAAGGACTTTAATGCATGGCTTATATTAGTAGTATTAGTTACAATAGAATTTGTCCATACGCATCCTAGTTATTTCCCTTTGCAAGATATTTAGTTATGAGCATATATGAAATTTGGGTACTGAAACAGAAGTGCTTCCATCTTGAAATTGAATGAGTGGGTGTAAACGAATTAATATTAAGGTGGGAGAAGGAGATACTGCAAAACCCCACCCCTTCTTAAGATTCATGTAGTTTTCTCCATCTAAAGCAACAAGAGCAGAGGAATCTTCTTGGAAATTAATGATCCCAAAGTAGTTATTGACTTGCCATAATTAAGATTGTAAAAACACTTGAGTTTGTTGTGCTCAATTGGTAAGTAGGATTCCATTATTGAGCGTCACATCCTGTTGAGGCCTGGAAAATCGCAAGCGACAACAGCAAGGAATTCTCCCCAGTAAACGTTCCCAACTAGCCCGTTACTGTTTGGTATGGGGAATCCATCCGGTTTGTGGTCCGGCTACCGTAGGTCAAGTAACCAAAATAAAGGGTTTTATTGGTTACGACCCAGTCCACCGTGTATCTTTTTAGTTGTTTAGTTTTAAGTATGAGATGCAAGTGCCTATCTAAAATGCAGATTGATGGAGAATACGAGGAGCGGTCACAATGTGATGCGCAGGTTCCTACCTCCCATTTTAACTCTCTCGCATCTAAATCACACACAGCAAGAAAAATAAAACTAACTAACTAAACTGTCCCCATGGAGCGAGATTATCATTTAATGAGTAATGTATTACTGTTCATGCATTAAGAAAAATCACAGATAGCTGTTCTTTATTTCAAAACACGTAAACATGAATAGATAGATGAACAACAAGATAGCTCATTGTTGATGAAAAGCATTCATTACTCATAGTGGAAATTCCATAAAATAAACTAAAAAGCATTCATACAAGAACGTAGGTTCAACAAGTTAGAACGATCTCACAGTTAATGGACAAAAGCTAAAAACGAAATAGTTCCCCTTCAACAACATCCATTGCACAGCATTTGAACATTCCACCAAAGCTTTCTCCAACAGGCAAAATTGTAATTATCTATTGCAAAACGAAATGGTTCCTCTTACAATATGTTTTCACAAGTCTAATTGGGAAAAATTCCTTTCCCTTATCAAACTATCCTATACTTATACAAAAAGCAAAACTTTTGGGCTGCCCCAAATGACTCTTGGGCTTCCCTAACGTTTCAACTCCCAAAATTTGTCCTATAATGAGTACTCATACATTTTACAATATATTACATTTAAAACAAAAATTAATAAAGCACTTCTAAGTAGAGGGCCCCGCTTGATCATTTAAGAAATTTTTCCACGCTTGGTCTTCTGCTGTTATGCTATCAAATTCTGAAGGTTCAAGAAAACGAATGTTGATCTCATATTTAGCAGCCTGATTTTTAACTACTTTGATTTTGGCTGGGCTTAAACGTAGTTGATCCTCAAGCAAATGGATGCTGACTGCTGCATGAGCTACGACATCTTTCAGGATCTGTTCATCCAAGTCCTTAACTTGTTGTATCTTCTGCTCATCCTTTTGATACCTGATCTGTAGCATTTCTGTGAGCAGCTCATGCTCTGGTAATGCCTCTAGTCTTTGTTCTGCAACAACTTGACATCTATTGTAGGTGACCAGCACCCTTCTGCAGTATTCAATACAAGCTCTTTTTGTTTTCCTCACAGCTTTCTTAAACTCCTCTGCTGTGTTTATTGCAAATTCTAACAAGTCATAGTCCTGCTTTAAGCTGCGTTGATCTTTAGCTGATAAATCTGCAGGAACTTCTTCATTGGTCTCTATCCTTACTATCCTTCTAGTCAGAACTTCCAAAATGTCCTGAGACCTATCTATGAAATATGAGGTAGTCTCCAAAAATTCCCCCAATCTATTATCTATCTGCAAGACTTTACATCTTTCCTCTTCAATAGACACTTGCAGCTGGTGCATTCTTCTTCGTTGGGCTAGGACATGCTCCTTTAGATGCTGGATATTAGTTTGTTGTTCACTGGCATCCTTTAGTGATGCTGCTAATGAAGTAATATGCCCTTCAAAATATGCCACCTGCACTTGGAATTGCTTCTCTTTCTCTTCCATGGTAGCCCTCGGTGCCTCCAATTCCACCACTTTGTTTTGCAGCTGGTCCTTTTCTGTACTAAGACTTTCATATGATGCTTTGAGTTCATCATTTTCTGTCTTCAACACCTGATATTGTTGTTGTAACCTCTGCAATTCTGCCAGGTTATTCTAAGCATCCTTGCCTGTCCTTTCCATGGAAACTTCCAAAGTAATATTGTTTGCTGGAAGAGTCTAAAGTTCTCCTTTTGAAGTCTTCACTTCATTTTGCATGTCTTCAAATTTCCTCTTCAGTTTATAACCTTCATTTCTTTCATTCTTCAAAGCTTCCTTCAACTGAGCTGCATTCCTTTTCGACTGCTCCAGATCTGTCATCAATCTATTTACATTATCTTCAATGGCTTGTGTCAACACCACTCCAGCTCTTGTTGTTAACCTCGGATCTGCATCTGTCCCATGCACCAAAGTTTTATTAGTGACCATCATGCCTATTTGTCCCCTTGT
The DNA here is from genome assembly GCA_001517045.1 of Pseudotsuga menziesii. NCBI lineage: Eukaryota > Viridiplantae > Streptophyta > Pinopsida > Pinales > Pinaceae > Pseudotsuga > Pseudotsuga menziesii. The sequence goes on along the minus strand of LPNX010637755.1, from coordinate 215,381 downwards.
TTCAATTTTTCTCTTAGTCCTTTTGACAATCATCTTATTTTCTCTGTCATAAAAAATGGTGCTAAAATCTGGGACTTCTCCTTTTTCCTGTACAAAAGGTATCATATTCAATTAAGGAAAACCCACTTGTTCTTGAGTGCTGCCAGAAGTTGCAGTAGCCCCTGGGCATCAAAATCATCTTGTCCCTACCCCTGATCTGTCTGGTCCTGTACTTCTTGAATGTCTATTGGCTCAGTAGTTTGCTGGTCTGTTGTAGATCTTTTCAGCCTCAAAATTTTAGCTTCTTTTTGTTTCTTCTTCATCTCTTCATCTTCTTTCTTCTTTCTTTCTTCTTCTTTCTTCTTTGCTGCTTTCTCTGTAGCTTTCTTTCTTTTCTTCTTCTTCATTCTTGTTATAGCGAATTTCACCACACTAGGTGAATCACACATTGTATGGCCTTCCTCTGTCCCGCTGTAGACTCATTAGCCCCTATGGACCACTTTTTATCTTTTGATGTATCCTTGATCGTCCCTAAAAACATAAGAAAAGTGATATACACGGCTTTTACCCCGATAACCGCGTACATACGCGGGTTTTACCCCTATAGTCGCGTACATCGGGATGTGTGCATAATCCAAATCCTTTTTGGAGTTTTCCTTGACTTGGATCCGACTCATATGACTCCTGGCCTTCCATATGCCTTGAGATCGCACGAATTCAACCCTTCAATATCCCTTTGAAAAGCTATATAAGGAACCCCTTGGTACATTGAAAGCATAAGAGAGAATTGAGAGCATCGAAACTATAGTCCATTGTTGCCAGAACTTTATGCTTGAGTCTGCATCCCTTTGTCCCTTTGGAGCACTTTTGTGTTCTTCCCAAGCTTGCCCTTTGCTAGTAAGCTTGCTATCGAAGTGATGGAGGATTGAGGTGGTGGAGGCCCAAGTGGGGGATTCAGTTTCTCCGGTTCACAGACGTGCTGTCAGATGTTGTCACTTGTAATCTATGATTCATATTAATAGAAATATTTTTTCCTGTCCAGTAATGTGTATTTGAATGAATGTTATTTCCATTGGAATATATCAAATGCATTTACATTATTGATTATATATGCTAGAATAGATCTAACACCATGAAATATAGTATGCTTGTATTGTTTATCTTTTGTTGAGGAAGTGTTATAGCAATTCAAGCTGGAGATTGGAAAGCTCAACGGGGATCTACTTCAACCGTCCGGAATAAGGTACGAGGTTCGATCCTTTAGTGTTAGATGTTTTTATTTCTATTGCATATTGGGAAAGATTGATTTCTGGAGTCTAGCTGTCTGTTGTGGTCCCAAAGCCATAGGAATTTCTCTCCGTAACAGAATTGGCGACTCCGCTGGGGATGTCCCTTGTTTTTATTTGGGGGTTTACGGGCACAATGGGCTTGATATTATTGATTTTCTCTTTGTTTCTCCTTGTTTCTGGGTTGCATTTTATAGTATGTTCATCCATTGACACTCCCCTTTATTTGTTTGACCCTTGGCCTGCTTTTTACCACTGCCTTCTTTGTATACGCAGGTTTTTGGCCAAAAGTCGTGTACATACGCGGATTTTTGGCCAAAAGTCGTGTATACACGTAGATTTTAGACTAAAATCCTTTTTTCCACGCAGGTTTTTGGCCAAAAGTTGCGTACATGGGCCTTCCCATGCGGGTTTTTGGCAAAAATTTGCGTATATTGGCTTTTCCATGCAGGTTTTTGGCCTAAAGTCGCGTACATACGCAACTGTTCTTTATACAGTCGCGTACATCCTCCCTTTTGGTGAGTTTGATGTTGGGGGAAGTTGTTGGGTGGGTTGTGAGTGTGGTTGGGTCTTCCTTGGGTCTGATGTTGTCTGTTGGATGCTTCTTTTGTGACTAGAGACCGCTTTTTCATTGATTTTTATTTGAAAGTAGTTTTAGTCATTTATCCTTTTTGTTTTGCCATTAGTGCATTACTCTTTTTATCTTGGTGTCTTACTGGGCTTGTCTTTTATACTTGCTGCAGAGACTAAGAGTTTTAGATGACTTTTATTGCATTTTTTCATTCTTTTATATTGAAAAATACATAGTTGCACTCTTAGTCGCATCTTAGATATGGATTTGAGGAGGTACTTGCATTTGATTGCTTGGATGAGAGTTGTGTTTAGGTTTTCATATAGGAAGGATTGCATTGACATTCAGAAAGGAATATATATTTATGCATCTCATGTAGTGGAATACCTTTTTTTCATTTGACAAAGATTGCACTTAGCATTGTTTGTTATGGTGTGCATATTTATTTCACTGCTGAGTCATAATGTCATTAGTTGCACGGCCATTTTGCTTTGAGTAATTACAGCCAACTAAAATCAACGCTAAATAAAATGAATTACACTCTTTTATTTTCTAGGGTGCACCAACAAGCTTAGGTTTTAGGATCTTGGAATAGTTCATTGTAAGTCAATTCTCCAAGATCACTAAACAACAACAATTAGGTGTCTGTCCAGGTGAGTGTGTGAAATCCTTGGTATAACCATTGTTCTCAGGATCCTCCTCTCAAAAGGGATTTAAGCACGAGGCAGTGCGAGCGGTTATTGATTGGGATGACCCCTAGTCATAACTGAGTAGCACCGGAGATATTTCCAGGATTGTATTTGTATCCGGGGGCTCTTTCGAGAGTTTCGGGCTTTGCTACCCTGCCCATACGGTCAATCCCGCCTGCGACTGTCCGCCTGAGCATTGATTATATTGAGGTGACCTTAGTTGCCTTACCTAGGTTATCGAGGGGGTACTTGCAGAGGTTATTCTATGGGTGTCCTGGCCAGGTAGAGGTCGGACAACATAGTCGCTTTATGCGTTGAAGCTGAGGGCCACTATAATTGGTTACGTACCTCCGCTTGTAGTGTATGGGAGTTTCGAGCCTCTCCTAGGCGAGACATACCTGCTGCATTCGGGAGCTCACATATCCTCCCCTTGGTTTGCTTGTATTTTGGCTGTAGATTTTCTTAGGAGTGTGCTCTTTGTGCGCTAGTTGGCCTTTGGGATCGTGGTTACTTGAGTATATTTATGCTCTCTTGAGTTTAGGTCATTTTATTTTTGGCATGCCTGGTATCCTATCACCCGTCCTTGGTCCTAGTATGGACCCTAGTGTCAGACTTGGGGGCATCACAGCCCCTTACCCTACTCATAGATTTGGGAGTGGTCACATTCTTCCCTCTACTCCATTTGTGGAGGATGTGGACGCCCTTCTTTGGGTCTTTACACCAGTGGTCACTCTCATGGGGGTGGTAGTGAATGCGTGAATGTTGGGTCTACACCTTACTTTCCTTTTTATGTCCCATCGTTCACAGCATTGTTTCCTTTGGGTGTAGTTGTCATGATCATTCCTCCCTATATCATATACTTGGATTCCTTATTGACTATTTTAGTGTTTGTGGACTTATATGGTTGTCATGTAGGGTCCAGTTTTTGTACACTCTCTCTGAGGTTTCGACCCGTTCGTTTCTATCACAGGTATTATGTTTGAACTGGCATATAGGTTAGGATTTCACATCCGCTTGAACTTATGCATTGCCTTATGACTGTTCCATCTTAATCTTAGGTACAAACCCATTCCATGGTATCACAGAACCTTCATGCTATTGTTAGAAGTGGTACTATGTGAATGGTAGAGCTTTCCTATACATGGGTGCCCTAGTTAGCGCCCCTTTGCATTTGGTACCCATGCTGTGAGTCCTCTCTTAGGTTCGGGAGTCCGTTGTATAGTATTGCCATGACATTTCGCAAGAGCCTCATACTCCTCTTGATCTTGTGTTGGCCATGTTCCCTCCGGACTCCCTCGTATCAAGTTGTGAATGCATTATCATGAGCTTTGCCTGTCTTATTGAGATTTATGTCGGCTTCCCTGACATTGCGTTTAGCTATATAGCCCGAGCTTGTCTCATGTCTAGCCATGCAGAGCCTTTCTTTATATCCTTCGCAGCTTGATTCCCTTTTTACCGGGAGGGGATTTCCCCCCGAGTGTCGATATCCTACACATGTATCCTTGCATTGAGCATAGGTATGTTCCACTGCTTGGAACCAGTTTGTTTACCCTTATGACACTCGCCTCCTCCTAGTTTGTAACTATAAAGCTAGTTTATTCTTTTTTCAAGCTTTTCAAATAACTGAAAAAGACCAAAAAAACCAAAAAACCAAAAAGTCGGACAAGAAAAGATATTATCTTTGGCAGCTGTCGAGTCGTGTCGCCTTCGAACAGAGCACTGTATATCACATCCGTTGGTTGGGTTATAGTTTGACTTTAGGAAGCTGTACTCGTTTATCTGAGTTTATCTCCACCGACTGGTTATGCTTCCAGTCCCTATGGAGCCTCTATTGATGCCTCCTGCATCATAGAGATGTCCTAGTTTGTATATCGAGTCTAACCTGCCTCCATTCAGTCACCATACGCCGTTATGCTCTTTTTCGAAGGAAGTTGAAACCTAAGTCGGCCATTCCTCAATTATCTTGACTTTGCATGTCGGCCAATCCCGGTACAGTTACTGGTTCATGCACCTTATGATCGAGTCCTTCCACATTATACAGCTTTGCTGAGTACCTCCTGTTGGATGATGGGGGATGCCTTAATGCCCTCCTTCCAGCGAATTTCATCCCATTGACTTTAGATCATTTATTCTGGGATTGGAGTCTAGAGTCATTTTGAGTGCCTTGAGACTTGCAGTCATCAGTGGCAGGTTCTCTCGCCATCGACAGTTTCTTGGGAATACATCAATGTCCCATGATCGATGGATTCTCTCAAGTGTTCGACCTTAACACATTTATTCACACTTGTTAGTTTGCACTCTAGTACCTTGATTCCCATTTTCATTATCGGTGGGTGATCTCGTGTCTGTTAACGGTATACATCAATGACTGGTAATCAGACGATGGACTACTATGTTTGACCTCGACACCTCTATTCGCATAGTAGGACATGTACTCGTAGCGGTTTGTGTAGAAGACCTTCCAGATTGGTGGCATCTTTTGTATGCTACCTCCTTGATCGTGCCAGTGTTCATGAGATTTCAGCTCTGGTGATTTGTTCTAGTATATGTCAAACATTTCCAGCCACTATGGAGATCATGATCTATTGTATATCTTCAGTCTTTGTGGAGATCATAGTCCTTTATATATCTTCCTCATGGAGATTCTGATCTATATATATTGTACTTGGCGATGACCACATATGTTCTATCATGTTTCATGCCTATTCATGGCCATTGTACTCTTATGTATCCGGGACTGCTATATGTACTTGCAGTTGTATGCAGAGTTGTATTATTGTACTATGCTAATTGGGTGGCTGGTCTTCCATTTGGGTAATTTCATCACTTCACTTCTGGGATGGACTTATAATGTATTTCGGCCATCGTATAACCCCTCCGATCTCATACATTAGGGGGCATCTGTTATAGCGGATTTCACCACACTAGGTGAATCACACATTGTATGGCCTTCCCCTGTCCCGCTGCAGACTCATTAGCCCCTATGGACCACTTTTTATCTTTTGATGTATCCTTGATCATCCCTAAAAACATAAAAAAAGTGAAATACGCGGTTTTTACCCCGATAACCGCGTACATACGCGGATTTTACCCCTATAGTTGTGTACATCGGGATGTGTGCATAATCCAAATCCTTTTTGGAGTTTTCCTTGACTTGGATCCGACTCATATGACTCCTAGCCTTCCATATGCCTTGAGATCGCACGGATTCAACCCTTCAATATCCCTTTGAAAAGCTATATAAGGAACCCCTTGGTACATTGAAAGCATAAGAGAGAATTGAGAGCATCGAAACTATAGTCCATTGTTGCCAGAACTTTATGCTTGAGTCTGCATCCCTTTGTCCCTTTGGAGCACTTTTGTGTTCTTCCCAAGATTGCCCTTTGCTAGTAAGCTTGCTATAGAAGTGATGGAGGATTGAGGTGGTGGAGGCCCAAGTGGGGGATTCAGTTTCTCCGGTTCGCAGACGTGCCGTCAGAGGTTGTCACTTGTAATCTCTGATTCATATTAATAGAAATATCTTTTCCTGTCCAGTAATGTGTATTTGAATGAATGTTATTTCCATTGGAATATATCAAATGCATTTACATTATTGATTATATATGCTAGAATAGATCTAACACCATGAAATATAGTATGTTTGTATTGTTTATCTTTTGTTGAGGAAGTGTTATAACAATTCAAGCTGGAGATTGGAAAGCTCAACAGGGATATACTTCAACCATTCGGAATAAGGTACGAGGTTCGATCCTTTAATGTTAGATGTTTTTATTTCTATTGCATATTGGGAAAGATTGATTTCTGGAGTCTAGCTGTCTATTGTGGTCCCAAAGCCATAGGAATTTCTCTCCGTAACAATTCTTAAGCCAACTCTTAGCCTCCTGTGCTAGTCTCCTAGCATCCTCTTCTCTTTTCTTGGCCTCCTCTTCTTCAGCTTTCTTCTGCGCAGTTTGGCCCTTACCGCCCATAATGGTGATCTTTTGTTTAAATATTATCTTCAATGCAGTCATATTCCTTGCATTCCTGAAGATTTCTTCATCTTTGTCCCAGAAGTTTGTATATTCAAAGTGAACATTTGCCTCTTTGCAATGTTCTGCAACTTTATTTTGGGAGTCATTTCTATGGAAGCTCATCTCTCCAAAATGAAACTGCTCCAATTCTTGTACAAATTCAGCAGCTCTTTTAATATTTGTAAATTTGTAGCTTCCCAGCCTGAAAGGTACAGCAGAATAGGCTTCCTTCTTGTGTTCAAACAAGAAGCTTCCTACACCATCTAGGTAAACTTGCCTGACTGCTTCTTTATGCATCACATAATCAGTGGCATACTTGGGGAGCAAAGAAGGTGCCCTAGAGCAACCATACATCCTGATGTACATCCCTTCGTCAGTCAAATAATAATTTGCATGTTCCTCGATGACTTTAAATGCCTCATTAGACACACAATTGCATTCTGTTAAGAAGATCAAATTGTGTAAAGGCATAATAAAATGTTCACATATTTCTCTATAGTGGCTATAATACTTATGTGCCCAAAATATTTTGTACGCAGTGTACACAGGGGTTCTGTCCCTGTCCCAAATGCATATTAAGGCTAGAAATGGTTGGGTGCATAGTATACAGTCCACTAAGATGGAACTCATATAAAACTCATATTTCTTCTAGTACAACCCTTCCAGAGCCGAAGAAATGCAAGATGAGAGGTTGTTGGACACAATGTTTTCCCAATTGAATATAGTCCCCTGGGTGGCCACAGAAAATAATAGGGATCCATCCCAACTTGAAGCTCTTACCATGAGCTCTCCAAAACACTCTGTTCAACATTAATGCTATAAACCTATAAGGTGTCCTGAGAGTAGCTGTATCATATTCTCCTGATGGCCTGGTTTGAAAGTTCTTCCCAGGTATCATCATCCTCTTCATGGTTTCAACCAAGTCCAAGTTTTTTTCTTTTAACCAATCTTCAGTTAGGTAAACTTGGGCTGGGGGTAGGTGATACGCCAATGAGACATAACCAGGATTATAGGCAGCATATCCATGTTTGGCAGTATTGCCTAAAATCATAGTGGTCACATCGGCCTTAGGTAGAATCCAGCTGATCACCTCTGAGCATGGGAACAACTCAGGTCTTGTAGCTACCTTCATAAGAGCTTACCTCTCTATGTTGGCATATATAGTCAACTCTTCAAATCCAGCATCGGGCACATTTTGATTTGAAATCATCTGAAATATTTCACCCCACTTATAATCAGGCTCTACCCAGATGGTAGCTCTAGTGTCTTCATAGATATATTCTACCTTGGTAACGATTTCCACCTCATATTTTCCTTCAGCAATAGGGACCTTCTTTTTTTGTCTCTTAGACATGTCGCATTTAAAGAAGTTTCCCTATCATAAACCAAAATGCATTTAGGCTATTTGAGCTTTTAATCAGTATTCGAAGAATGAAGAAAAAATGTATAAACATTTACCTCTTCCATATTTGCAACAACTAAATCTATCATAATGCAAAAGCAAAATCGAGAATAACTAGCAAGAAAACTTCTGAAAGTTATGCCTGAAAAATCCTAAGTCCGTATGCAACTAACAATAATCATGATTGACAATACATCGCTTAAACAAAAAATGCAATCCAAATCTTCGCCATAACAAACATACCCATACAGTAATTGAAATACGTAAAACAAACCCTCCAGTTTCCAAGAAAATAGGGCAACTATCTACGATGGGAAGACAACTGAAAAACTTCCCCAGACAACTGAAAAAGTTCACCCCGGATGGCCATAAGCAATCCCACAAAAAACGGTGCAGACAACGTAACGCTTGTCTGCACCAACCTCATAATCCATCGAATAGGGGTCGAAACTCCATAATGCCCCATACAAACTCAAGAAACAAAAACCCCCATTGTAAATGTAGTGAAACTGACCAATACTCTATGCCGTAAGGATGCAAATTCCGACTTAAACGACCAACTACAAACGACAGGAACGCCTAACCAGAGGACAAAACCCTAGTTCCAAAACTGATCAATAAAATCAAATGAAGGGGGAAACCACGGTTGGCCTACCTGGTAAGCAAACTGCACTCGATGTGATGGTCTAAAAAATCCACGGCAGCACCCCAAACACGCGAAATCCTGACAGCTAAGCACAGATGCACAATTCGACAGTGAGGACGGAGGCAGACGCGAATTCACAAAGATAAACAATAAAATAATAACCGTCCCCCATATATATAGCTCTCGGTGAAAAAAATCGGCGGGAAAAATATTTTGTCGTACGGCGAAACAACTAAGGCATCGGGCGGTTAATTCATCAGAGAGCCGCAACGGCGGGCGACGGACATACGATGGGTTCCGTGGCACAATAAAAACGTCGGCGAGATAGCACTAAACTGCAGCTTCGGACCTCGGAACCACTATAGCATCGGATGACTTGTTCAATTGGAAGCCGCAACGGTGGGCGTTATAAGGACCAAAAGTTTTGCATACCACTAAAAAATCGGAGAAAATCAAAACAGACCATCGGCGAAAGGAACAGCTAAATGGCGGATGGTTAGTCCGCTCCGAAGCCACAATGGTGGGTATCAAATGGACTTCGAACTCCACAGAAATTCGAGAACATCGCCGATCGAGACAACAAAAAACTAATCCCCCGCTCAAAAGTCAACACATTCCCGATAGCGAGAAAAACAAAATAAAAAACCCCACGGGATTAGCAAAACTAAAGGTCTTCGTCAAAGTGCTTGCAATCTGCCAGCTGAAACAGCGGCAACACAAAGGACTAACTCTCCGACGGTGATGAAACAAAAGCCGAAAAATAAAACAAAACGCGCGTCGACGAAAAACAACGCTTTGGATCGGGTCACTTGTAAGTAAATTTCCGCAACGACGGCTGTGTAAACGACTACAACCCCGACTCACAGTTCAAAAGACTTTCGATAGTGAAAAAGGAAATTATTGAAATTTCAAAGCATCAAGTTCAAATCCAAAGCATCAGCAGACAAAGATAGTCATTCAACAATTTAACTCAATTTAACCTCAAAGATCGAAAATTGCAGCAGAGGTTAACAAAGTTCAGCAATCAGAAGCAAATCTAGGCTAGATAGAATTTAAAAGGAGGGTCCAAATTTTTTTAAAATTTGGGAAAACGTTGCAGCTACAACAATTGGTGATTACCTGATGAACCTAGATCTCTGGACAATTTCTTCCTTAAGTAACAGACTGTTTAACAATAAAACCAACATGTTGAATTCTTCTAGATGTCTAGATTTCCCAAATGGCAAATATATGTACTTTTAATCATCGATGATAGTCCAATTTAGGAAAATGGAAACCAAGATCTCAAAGTCAAGATAACTCTTATGAGGCCAAGAAGATGGGTTTCATTTTTTTTTACCTCTATCTTCGGGTAGCTTCCAGCTTGGACACCACAGGATTGTAACATATGGTAAACAGAAATATTCGTTCCCATGCCATTTTGCACTTTTTTGTGCTTTTGGACTTTTTTGTCCTTTTGAGTCCTCCTCCTGCCTTTCTTTCTGAATTTTTATTCAGGCTCTTCTATCCATAGTGTCCTTTTGTGTGAGAAATGTATTTAATTTTCAACTCACAGACGGATAAGAACTTTTGGCAATTTTGTACTTATATGATTTAGTACTTTGTTTTGATACATATTGCTTTCTTAGGAGTTTTGACTCTTCTTATCTTTTTGGCTTTCAATTCTTGGCATGGAATCATTTATATATAATATACTGTTTATCCTGCTTCCTTTTCGTGGGTCTTTTGCACCCCCTATGACATTTTTAAGTGTGAGATGGATGGAGCCTCGAAATAGTATTCCAGACCTTTTGATCTTGAGTTATTTTACAAGGATTAAGCGGGACTTCAATGTGTTCATAGCCATTTAGGAAAAATGCTAAACTAGAAGAAATTCTTATCAGATAAAACAATAATCCACAGTCTTATAATCAAGGACTTAGTTCATCTAGAACTTTGATGTTCTCCATGCAACCAAAAGTTTGTTTCTTTTTATTGAAATCAAACAAAATCTAAATAAAACAGACAGAAAGGAAAATAAATCAAAGTAAACAACCAAATCAATTTATTTATGTATAAGATAATCAAGAAAAATAAAAAATTAAGAAAAACAAAAATTTGAGAACTAAACCACTAACTGGTCAGTTCTTTGCCCACCCCTATAAATATGGCAACTTGTAAGTTAAGGGGCTAGGCTTGACTACAAAATGAGAAAGACCTAACCATTATCTAATTCTAATGTTCTTGAAACAAAAACTACATCTACTATTTTACAATCAATCTCATCATCCTGTGAACATTTAAGGAGATCAAACTCGGTGTCTGATATGTTGTTGGCTTCCTCCGATGCAAAGTTTCTCGGTTCAAGTTCAATTAGATAATTTCCCAATACAGAATTCACTAATTCAATTTTCTCTTCCAATTGCGTGACATTGTGTTTCATGTAGGTCTCTCTTAATATTTTAATCTAATTTGAACTTCCCTTCTGAGGCAACCACAAGTGTGACCAATCTAAAGAAAAATACTCATTTAGTCTTGCTGACCAGTCTCGATTCAAAATAAGTCCATAACCATCAAGTATGTCTGCTGCCACAATATCAATGTACTGACAGAACTTTTTATTTGCAGATAATCGAATCAGGACATTCTCCATTTCCCCGACTACTTTCACATTAGTCCTGTCTAACTGAGTAACCTCCCATGTAGTAGGTTTAGGTTGTCCATTAATATTTTTGCAGACTGCAAGTGGCATAACATTTACTAATGATACTGAATCTACCAAACAATTGTGCACATTATGGTTTAAAATCTCCAAAGTCAGAAAGAATGGTGGGGTTTTAAACCTAGTCTTACCTCCCACACTTGCTTCAACAATCTCTTCTATAGGTTGGTTATTGGTGGGAAGTTCTTCCTCTAGTACTTCAGGTGCTTTGAGATTTTCCTTGACATTACCCACTTTGTCTTCAATAGGCTTAGCAGGCATGTTGACTTGTTTCGGATCTTGACTGCTAATAGTAAGTTCAGGAATTTAATCCTTTGTGTTGTTTTTTTGTAGTTTCTTTACATTCTCTTGCAATTTCTTGATCTTTGGGAGTATTGAATTGTCTTTATTCACCAAATCCTGGCTTCTTGTTGTCACAGTTGTCTCTGATATCTCCTCATGTTTCAAAGTACCTTCTTCTGTATACAAAAGCGAGACAATCCCATAATACCAAAGCATCATTCTCTTGTTTTTCTGTGGATTTACCACCATTTTTTTCTTCATCATTAGCCTCTGTTAATTTGGAATCCAGGAGCTGATTCATCATGAATGTTATTGAATTTATCCATTGAGGACAATTTTTTTCAGAATGGGGTTGCTGGTGGAAAGTGCAAAAGTTATCCATACCTACCTCTGTTAAGTTCATTGATGCAGGACTGTGTGGAGGAGGTTTAGACTGATTGTTATCCTCTCTTCTCTTGTAGTAAGGCTTATATGCTTTCTGAGCTTCCTTTTCCTTTTCCATATCTATTATTTGTTAGAAAGTTTCTGCATCTTTTTTAACATTCCTTCAAAATCATGTGATTGCTCTTCTTTAGGCTTACACAGTAATAAGGATTTCTTCCGAAAAGTTTTATGTCCTCACTGCTCAAGATAATCTTCTATGCTTTCTTTTTCAGCTTCTACTCTCTCAGCCTCTTCATAAGTCTCTGATAACATAGGTTTAACTTGAGCCTTTGCAAACATGGCCAAGTCAAGCCCCAAAGTTGAAGTATAATACTCAATCAGAACTTTATCAGAGGACTTATCAGCTGCAGAGAAATTCTTAAGATAAGCAGCAAACCTTTGGGTAAAACTATGCACCTTTTCTTTCCTTTCTTTCTTTAAAGCGCACAGTCCTTTCATGAGAGGTGCATGGGTCTTCTAGGCTACATATTTGTTTCTGAATATCCTTTCAAAAGTATCACAGTCTAGGATTGAGTTTGTAGGCAGACCAAAATACCATGAGGTTGCTGCTCCTTTTAGGGTATGTGGAAAAAGTATGCAGACTACATCTTCATGTTCTCCATCCTTTAGTCCCTCTACGGTGAGGTAGAAACTTTGCAAGTGATCATCTACTAAAATATTTTCACTTGGGTCATACTTGGGCAGCATTTTCTCAAAATCCTGAGGTAATTCATCCAAAGGAGGTGTTAGGTTTAAAGGTGATCTGGCTTTCCAAGCAGGTGGTGGATTTGGTGGGTTAGGTGGGTGATTAGCGTTTACGCCTACCATGAGTCTGGGTGGAGAGCAAGGTGGTGAATGGACAGGAGTATGAACAGGTGAACAGCAAGGTGTGTTTGGGCCCACTTGATTCAAAGGCTGAACAACTTCCTGCAAGGCTGTTTCTACCAATTCTTCCAAATCTCCAACCAAAACTGCCTCTTTCAATACAGGACGGTCTTTCTTCTTGTACTCTCTTCTGGGTAAATCAGGGATAGTCGGTAATCCTCCAATACTTTTCACATATGCCCTAGTATGTCTTCTCAAATCATTAACAACTTCATTGTCCACAGAATACAAGTGTTCTTTCCACTTCTCTTCAGGAATCGGATTGGGAAATAAACTGCTTTCTGAACTATCACTGGTGGAGTAATTTTGAGGAAATGGGTTTACTCGGCCAGCCATGCACTGGCGGCCCTCCCTCTAGCGCCAAATACTGTTGAGGCCTGTAAAATTGCAGGCGACAATAGTAGGGGATTCTCTTCAGTAAATGTTCCCAACTAGCCCGTTACTGTTTGGTATGAGGAATCCGTCCGGTTTGCGATCCGACTACCCTAGGTCAAGTAACCAAAATAAAGGGTTTTACCAGTTACGGCCCGGTCCACCGTGTATCTTTTTAGTTTTTTAGTTTTAAGTATGATATGCAAGTGCCTATCTAAAATGCAGATTGATAGAGAATACGAGGAGCGGTGACAATGTGATGCGCGGGTTCTTACCTCTCGTCTTAACTCTCTCGCATCTAAATCACACACAGCAAGAAAAATAATACTAACTAACTAAACTGTCCCCAGGGAGCGAGATTATCATTTAATGAGTAATGTATTATTGTTCATGCATTAAGAAAAATCACAGGTAGTTGTTCTTTATTTCAAAACACATAAACATGAATAAATAGATGAACAACAAGATAGCTCATTGTTGATGAAAAGCATTCATTACTCATAGTGGAAATTCCATAAAAAAAAACTAGAGAGCATTCATACAAGAATATAGGTTCAACAAGTTAGAACGATCTCACAATTAATGGATAAAAGCTAAAAACGAAATAGTTCCCCTTCAACAACATCCATTGCACAGCATTTGAACATTCCACCAAAGCTTTCTCCAATAGGCAAAATTGTAATTATCTATTGCAAAACAAAATAGTTCCTCTTACAACATGTTATCACAAGTCTAATTGGGTAAAAGTCATTTCCCTTATCAAACTATCCTATACTTATACAAAAAGAAAAACTTTTGTGCTGCCCCAAATGACTCTTGGGCTTCCCCAACGTTTCAACTCCCAAAATTTGTCCTATAATGAGTGCTCATACATTTTACAATATATTACATTTAAAACAAAAATCAATAAATCACTTCTAAGTAGAGGGCCCTGCTTGATCATTTAAGAACTTTTTTAACGCTTGGGCTTTTGTTGCTATGCTCTCAAATTCTGAAGGTTCAAGAAAATGAATGTTGATCTCATATTTAGCAGCTTGATTTTTAACTACTTCGATTCTGGCTGGGATTAAACGCAGCTAATCCTCAAGCAAATGGATGTTGACTGCTGCATGAGCTATGACATCTTTCAGGATCTGTTCATCCAAGTCCTTGACTTGTTGTATCTTCTGCTCATTCTCTTGATACCTGCTTTGTAGCATTTCTGTGAGCAACTCATGCTCTGGTAATGCCTCTAGTCTTTGTTCTGCAACAACTTGACATCTGTTGTAGGTGACCAGCGCCCTTTTGCAGTATTCAGTACAAGCTCCTCTTGTTTTTCTCACAGCTTTCTTGAACTCCTCTGCTGTGTTTATTGCAAATTCTAACAAGTCATAGTCCTGCTTTAAGCTGCGTTGATCTTTAGTTGGTAAATTTGCAGGAACTTCTTCATTGGTCTCTATCCTTACTATCCTTCGAGTCAGGACTTCCAAAACGTCCTGAGACCTATCTACGAAATATGAGGTAATCTCCAAAATTTCCTCCAATCTGTTATCTATCTGCAAGACTTTACATCTTTCCTCTTCAATAGACACCTGCAGCTGGTGCATTCTTCTTCGTTGGGCTAGGACATGCTCCTTTAGAGGCTGGATATTAGTTTGTTGTTCACTGGCATCCTTTAGTGATGCTGCTAATGAAGTAATCTGTCCTTCAAAATCTGCCACCTACACTTGGAATTGCTTCTCTTTCTCTTCCATGGTAGCCCTCGGTGCCTCCAATTCCACCACTTTGTTCTACAACCGGTCCTTTTATGTACTAAGAGTTTCATATGATGCTTTGAGTTCATCCTTTTCTGTCTTCAGCACCTGATATTCTTGTTGTAACCTCTGCAATTCTGCCAGGTTATTCTGAGCATCCTTACCTATCCTTTCCATGGAGACTTCCAAAGTCATCTTGTTTGCTTGAAGAGTCTGAAGTTCTGCTTTTGAAGTCTTCACTTCATTTTGCATGTCTTCAAATTTCCTCTTCAGTTTATATCCTTCATTTCTTTCCTTCTTCAAAGTTTTCTTCAATTGAGCTGCATTCCTTTTCGACTGCTCCAGATCCGTCATTAGTCTATTTACATTATCTTCAGTGGCTTGTGTCAACGCCACTCCAGCTCTTGCTGTTAACCTTGGATCTGCATCTGTCCCATGCACCAAAGTTTTATCAGTGACCATCATGCCTGGTTGTCCCCATGTTTCGATTTTTCTCTTAGTCATTTTGACAATCCTCTTCTTTTCTCTGTCATAAAAAATGGTGCTAAAATCTAGGACTTCTTGTCCTTTTTCTTGTACAAAAGGTATCAGATTCAATTAAAAAAAAAACACTTGTTCTTGAGTGCTGCCAGAAGTTGCAGCAAGCTCCTGGGCATCAGAATCATCTTGTCCCTGCCCCTTATCTATCTGGTCCTGTACTTCTTGAATGTATGTTGGGTTAGTAGTTTGCTGGTCTGTTGTAGATTCTGTTAGCCTCAGACTTTCGGCTTCTTTTTGTTTCTTCTTCATCTCTTCATCTTCTTTCTTCTTTCTTTCTTTTTCTAGCTTCTTTGCAGCTTCCTCGGCATTCTTTGTTGCTTCCTCTGCAGCTTTCTTTCTTTCTTCTTCTTCATTCTTAAGCCAACTCTCAGCTTCGTGTGCTAGTTTCCTAGCATCCTCTTCTCTTTTCTTGGCCCCCTCCTATTCAGCTTTCTTCTGCGCGGTTTGGCCCTTACTGCCCTTAACGGTGATCTTCTGTTTAAATCTTCTCTTCAATGCAGTCATATTCCTTGCATTCCTGAAGATTTCTTCATCTTTGTCTTAGAAGTTTGTATATTCAAAGTGAACATTTGCCTCTTTGCAATGTTCTGCAACTTTCTTTTGGGAGTCATTTCTATGGAAGCTCATCTCTCCAAAATGAAACTGCTCCAATTCTTGTACAAATTCAGCAGCTCTTTTAATATTTGTAAATTTGGAGCTTCCTAGCTTGAAAGGTATGGCAGGATAGGCTTCCTTCTTGTGTTCAAACAGGAAGCTTCCTACACCATCTAGGAAAACTTGCATGACTGCTTCTTTATGCATCACATAATCAGTGGCATACTTGGGGAGCAAAGAAGGTGCCCTAGAGCAACCATACATCTTGATGTACATCCCTTCGTCAGTCAAATAATAATTTGCATGTTCCTCGATGACTTTAAATGCCTCCTCAGACATACAATTGCATTATGTTAAGAAGATCAAATTGTGTAAAGGCATAATAAAATGTTCACATATTTCTCTATAGTGGCTATAATACTTATGTGCCCAAAATATTTTGTACGCAGTGTACACAGGGGTTATGTCCCTGTCCCAAATACATCTTAAGGCTGAAAATGGCTGGGTGCATAGTATACAGTCCACTAAGATGGAACTCATATAAAACTCAGATTTCTTCTAGGACACCCCTCCCAGAGCCGAAGAAATGCAAGCTGAGAGGCTGTTGGACACAATGTTTGCCCAATTGAATACAGTCCTTTGGGTGGCCACATAGAAAATAATAGGGATTCATTCCAACTTGAAGCTCTTACCATGATCTCTCCCAAACACTCTGTTCAACATTAATGCTATAAACCTATAAGGTGTCCTGAGAGTAACTGTATCATATTCTCCTGATGGCCTGGTTCGAAAGTTCGTCCCAAGTATCATCATCCTCTTCATGGTTTCAACAAGGTCCAAGTTTATTTCTTTTAACCAATCTTCAGTTAGGTAAACCTGGGCTGCGGGTAGGTGATATGCCAATGAGACATAACCAGGACTGTAGGCAACATATCCCTATTTGGCAGTATTGGCTAAAATCATAGTGGTCACATCGGCCTTAGGTAGAATCCAACTGATCACCTCTAAGCATGGGAACAGCTCAGGTCTTGTAGCTACCTTCATAAGAGCTTACTTCTCTATGTTGGCATATATGGTCAACTCTTCAAATCCAGCATCGGGCACATTTTGATTTGAAATCATCCAAAATATTTCACCCCAATTATAATCAGGCTCTACCCCGGTGGTAGCTCTAGTGTCTTCATAGATATATTCTACCTTGGTAACGATTTCCACCTCAGGTTCTCCTTCAGCAACAGGGGCCTTCTTTTTTTGTCTCTTAGACATGTCGCCTTTGAAGAAGTTTCCCTGTCATAAACCAAAATGCATTTAGGCTATTTGAGCTTTTAATCAGTATTCAAAGAATGAAGAAAAATTGTATAAACATTTATCTCTTCCATATTTGCAACAGTTAAATCTATCATAATGCAAAAGCAAAATTGAGAATAACTAACAAGAAAACTTCTGAAAGTTATGTCTGAAAAATCCTAAGTTCGTTTGCAACTAACCATAATCGTGATTAACAATACATCGCCTAAACAAAAAATGCAATCCAAATCTTCACCATAACGAACATCCCCATACAGTAATCAAAACGCGCGAAACAAACCCTCTAGTGTCCAAGAAAATAGGACAACTGTCTACGACGAGAAGACAACTGAAAAACATCACCCCGAATGGCCATAAGCAATCCCACAAAAAACGGTGCAGACAACGTAACGCTTGTCTGCACCAACCTCCTAATCCATCGGACCGGGGTCAAAACTCCATAACGGCTCATACAAGCTCAAGAAACAAAAACCCCCATTGTAAATGCAGTGAAATTGACCAATACTCTATGCCGTAAGGATGCAAAATCTGAGTTAGACGACCAACTACAAACGACGGGGACGTCTAACCAGAGGACAAAACCCTGGTTCCAAAACTGCTTAATAAAATCAAAAGAAGGGGTAAACCACGGTTGGCCTACCTGGAAAACAAACTGCAGTCGATGTGATGGTTTGAAAAATTTACGGCAGCACCCCAAATGCACAAAATCTCGACAGCTAAGCATGGATGCACAGTTCGACAGTGAGGACGGAGGCAGATGCGAATTCACAAAGATAAACAATAAAATAATAACCGTCCCCCATATATATAGCCCTCGGTGAAAAAATTCGACGGAAAAAAGCTTCTGTCGGATGGCGAAACAACTAAGGCATCGGGCTGTTAATTCATCAGAGAGCCGCAACAACGAGCGAGGGACATACGATGGGTTCCGCAGCACAATAAAAACGTTGGCGAGATAACACTAAACTGCAGCTTCGGACCTCGGAACCACTATAGCATCGGATGATTGGTTCAATTGGAAGCCGCAACGGCAGGCGTTATAAGGACCAAAAGTTCCGCAAACCAGTAAAAAATCAGAGAAAATCAAAACAGACCATTGATGAAAGGAACAGTTAAATGGTAGATGGTTAGTCTGCTCCGAAGCCGCAATGGCGGGTATCAAATGGACTTCAGACTCTGTGGCAATCCGAGCACATCGCTGATCGGGACAACCAAAAACTAATCCCCCGCTCAAAAGTCAACACATTCCCGATAGCGAGAAAAACAAAATAAAAAACCCTATAAGATCGACAAAACTAAAGGCCTCCATCGGAGTGCTTGCAATATGCCAGTTGAAATGGCGGCGACACAAAGGACTAACTCTTTGATGGTGATGAAAGAAAACGCCGAAAAATAAAACAAAAAGCACGTCGACGAAAAACAAGGCTTTAGATCGGGTCACTTGTAAGTAAGTTCCGCAACGGTGGCTGTGTAAACGACTACAACCTTGACTCACAGTTCAAAAGGCTTTCGATAGTGAAAAAGGAAATTATCGAAACTTCAAAGCATCAAGTTCAAATCCACAACATCAGCAGACAAAGATAGTCATTCAACAATTTAACTCAATTTAACCTCAAAGATCAAAAATTGCAGCAGAAGATAACAAAGTTCAGCAATTCGAAGCAAATCTAGGCCAGATAGAATTTAAAAGGAGGGTCCAAATTTTTTTTAAATTTGGGAAAACGTTGCAGCTGCAACAATTGGCGACTACCTGGTGAACCCAAATTTCTGAACAATTTCTTCCTCAAGTAACATACTGTTTAACAATAAAACCAACATGTTGAATTCTTCTAGATGTCTAGATTTCCCAAATGGCAAATAAATGTACTTTTAATCATTGATGATAGTCCAATTTAGGAAAATGGAAACCAAGATCTCAAAGTCAAGATAACTCTTATGAGGCCAGGAAGATGGGTTTCATTTTTTTTTACCTCTGTCTTCGGGTAGCTTCCAGCTTGGACACCACATGATTGTAACATATGGTAAACAGAAATATTCATTTGTTCCTCAATATTCCCATGCCATTTTGCACTTTTTTGTGCTTTTGGACTTTTTTGTCCTTTTGAGTCCTCCTCATGCCTTTCTTTCTGAATTTTTATTTAGGCTCCTCTATCCATAGTGTCATTTTGTGTGAGAGATGTATTTAATTTTCAACTCACGGACGGAGAAGAAATTTTGGCAATTTTGTACTTATATGATTTAGTACTTTGTTTTGATACATATTGTTTTCTTAGGAGTTTTGACTCTTCTTTTCTTTTGGCTTTCAATTCTTGGCATGGGATCATTTATATATAATATATTGTTTACCCTGCTTCCTTTCCGTGGGTCTTTTGTTGTCACCCCCTATGACATTTTTAAGTGTGAGATAGATGGAGCCTCAAAATAGTATTATAGACCTTTTGTTCTTGAGTTATTTTACAAGGATTAAGCGGGACTTCAATGTGTTCATAGCCATTTAGGAAAACTGCTAAACTAGAAGAAATTATTATCAGATAAAACAATAATACCCAGTCTTATAATTAAGGATTTAGTTCATCCAGAACTCTGACGTTCTCCATGCAACCAAAAGTTTGCTTCTTTTTATTGAAATCAAACAAAATCTAAATAAAACAAACAGAAATGAAAATAAATCAAAGTAAACAACCAAATCAATTTATTTATGTATAAGATAATCAAGAAAAATAAAAATTTGAGAACTAAACCACTAACTGGTCAGTTCTCTACCCGCCCCTATAAATCTGACGACTTGTAAGTTAAGGGGATAGGCTTGACTACAAAATGAGAAAGACCTAACCATTATCTAATTCTACTGTTCTTGAAACAAGAACTACATCTACTATTTTACAATCAATCTCATCAGCCCGTGAACATTTAAGGAGATTGGACTGGGTGCTTGATATGTTGCTAGCTTCTTCTGATGCAAAGTTTCCCGGTTCAAGTTCAATTAGATAATTTCCCAATACAGAATTCATTGATTCATTTTTCTCTTCCAATTGCGTGACATTGTGTTTCATATAGGGATCTCTTAATATTTTAATCTGATTTGAACTTCCATTCTGAGGCAACCACAAGTGTGACTAATCTGAATCAAAATACCCATTTAGTCTTGCTGACCAGTCTCGATTCAAAATAAGTCCATAACCATCAGGTATGTCTGCTACCACAATATCAATGTACTGGCAGATCTTTTTATTTGCAGATAATCAAATCAGGACATCCTCCATTTCCCCGACTACTTTCACATTAGTCTTGTCTAACTGAGTAACCTCCCAGGTAGTAGGTTCAGGTTGTCCATTAATATTTTTTGCAGACTGCAAGTGGCATAAAATTTACTAATGATCCTGAATCTACCAAACAATTGTGCACATTATGGTTTAAAATCTCCAAAGTCAGAAGGAATGGTGGGGTTTTAAACCTAGTCTTACCTCCCACACTTGCTTCAACAGTCTCTTCTACATGTTGCTTATTGGTGGGAAGTTCTTCCTCTAGTACTTCAGGTGTTTTGAGATTTTCCTTGACATTACCCGCTTTGTCTTCAATAGGCTTAGCAGGCATGTTGACTTGTTTCGGATCTTGACTGCTAACTTTAAGTTCAAGAATTCAATCCTCTGTGTTGTTCTTCTATAGTTTCTTTACATTCTCTTGCAATTTCTTGATCTTTGGGAGTATTGAATTGTCTTTATTCACCAAATCCTGGCTTCTTGTTCTCACAGTTGTTTTCGATATCTCCTCATGTTTCAGAGTACCTTTTTCTGTATCAAAAAGCGAGACACAATCCCATAATACCAAAGCATCATTGTCTTTTTTTTCTGTGGATTTACCACCCTTTTCTTCTTCATCATTAGCCTCTGTTAATTTGGAATCCAACAGCTGATTCATTACTGATGTCATTGAATTTATTTATTGAGGACAATTTTTTTCAGAATGGGGCTACTGGTGGAAAGTGCAAAACTTATCCATACCTACCTCCGTTAAGTTCATTGATGCAGGACTGTGTGGAGGAGGTTTAGACTGATTGTCATCCTCTCTTCTCTTGTAGTAAGGCTTATATGCTTTCTGAGCTTCCTTTTCTTTTTCCAAATCCATTATTTGTTAGAAAGTTTCTGCATCATCTTTAACATTCCTTCAAAATCATGTGATTGCTCTTCTTTAGGCTTAGACAGTAATAAGGATTTCTTCCCAAAAGTTTTCTCTCCCGACTGCTCAAGATAATCTTCTATTCTTTCTTTTTCAGCTTCTACTCTCTCAGCCTCTTCATAAGTCTCTGATAACATAGGTTTAACTTGAGCCTTTGCAAACATGGCCAATTCAGGCCCCAAAGCTGAAGTATAATACTCAATCAAAACTTTATTAGAGGGCTTATCAGCTGCAAAGAAATTCTTAAGATAAACAACAAACCTTTGGGTGAAACTATGCACCTTTTCTTTCCTTCCTTTTTTTAAAGCGCACAGTCCTTTCATAAGAGATGCATGGGTCTTCTGGGCTGCATTTTTGTTTCTGAATATCCATTCAAAAGTATCACAGTCTGGGATTGAGTTTGCAAGCAGACCAAAATACCATGAGGTTGCTGCTCCTTTGAAGGTATGTGGAAAAACTATGCAGACTACATCTTCGTGTTCTCCAGCCTTTAGTTGCTCTATGGCCAGGTAGAAACTTTGCAAGTGATCATCTACTAAAATCTTTTCACTTTGGTCATACTTGGGAAGCATTTTCTCAAAAGCTTGAGGTAAGTCATGCAAAGGAGGTGTTAAGTTTAAAGGTGATCTGGCTTTCCAAGTAGGTGGTGGATTTGGTGGGTTAGGTGGCTGATTAGGGTTTACGCCTTCCATGAGTCTGGGTGGAGAGCAAGGTGGTGAATGTACATGAGTATGAACAGGTGAACAACAAAGTGTGTTTGGGCCCACTTGATTAAAAGGCTGAACAACTTCTTGCAAGGTTGTTTCTACCAATTCTTCCAAATCTCCAACCAAAATTGCGTCTTCCAATACATGACGGTCTTTCTTCTTGCACTCTCTTCTGGGTAAATCAGGGATAGTCGTCAATCCTCCAATACTTTTCACATATGCCCTAGTATGTATTCTCAAATCATTAACAACTTTGTTGTCCATAGAATACAAGTGTTTTTTCCACTTCTCTTCAGGAATCGGATTGGGAAATAAACTGCTTTCTGAACTATCACCGGTGGAGTAATTTCGAGGAAATGGGTTTCCTCGTCCATCCATGCACTGGCGGCCCTTCTTCTAGCGCCAAAAACTGTTGAGGCCTGGAAAATCGCAGGCAACAACAGCAAGGGATTCTCTCCAGTAAACATTCCCAACTAGCCCGTTACTGTTTGGTATGGGAAATCCGTCCGGTTTGCGGTTTGGCTACCATAGGTCAAGTAACCAAAATAAAGGGTTTTATCGGTTATGGTCGGGTCCACCATGTATCTTTTTATTTTTTTAGTTTTAAGTATGAGATGCAAGTGCCTACCTAAAATGCAGATTGATAGAGAATACAAGGAGCGGTCACAATGTGATGCGCAGGTTCTTACCTCTCGTCTTAAATCTCTCGCATCTAAATCACACACAGCAAAAAAAATAAAACTAACTAACTAAACTGTCCCCGGGGAGTGAGATTATCATTTAATGAGTAATGTATTACTATTCGTGCATTAAGAAAAATCATAGGTAGTTGTTCTTTATTTCAAAACACATAAACGTGAATAGATAGATGAACAACAAGATAGCTCATTGTTGATGAAAATCATTTATTACTCATAGTGGAAATTCCATAAAATAAACTAGAGAGCATTCATACAAAAACATAGCTTCAACAAGTTAGAACAATCTCACAGTTAATAGACAAAAGCTGAAAACGAAATAGTTCCCCTTCAACAACATCCATTGCACAACATTTGAACATTCCACCAAAGCTTTCTCCAACAGGAAAAATTGTAATTATCTATTGCAAAACGAAATAGTTCCTCTTACAACATGTTATCACAAGTCTAACTGCGTAAATTCCTTTCCCTTATCAAATTATCATATACTTATATAAAGAGCAAAAATTTTGGGCTGCCCCAAATGACTCTTGGGCTTCCCCAACGTTTCAACTCCCAAAATTTGTTTTACAATATATTACATTTAAAACAAAAATTAATAAAGCACTTCTAAGTAGAGGGCCCCGCTTGATCATTTAAGAACTTTTTACACGCTTGGGCTGCTGTTGCTATGCTCTCAAATTTTGAAGGTTTAAGAAAACGAATGTTGATCTCATATTTAGCAGCCTAATTTTTAACTACTTTGATTTTGGCTGGGCTTAAACGCAGTTGATCCTCAAGCAAATGGATGATGATTGTTGCATGAGCTACGACACATTTTAGGATCTGTTCATCCAAGTCCTTGACTTGTTGTATCTTCTGCTCATCCTCCTGATACCTGCTCTGTAGCATTTCTGTGAGCAGCTCATGCTCTGGTAATGCCTCTAGTCTTTGTTATGAAACAACTTGACATCTGTTGTAGGTGACCAGCACCCTTCTGCAGTATTCAGTACAAGCTCCTCTTGTTTTTCTCACAGCTTTCTTGAACTCCTCTGCTGTGTTTATTGCAAATTCTAACAAGTCATAGTCCTGCTTTAAGCTGCATTGATCTTTAGCTGGTAAATCTACAGGAACTTCTTCATTGGTCTCTATCCTTACTATCCTTCGAGTCAGGACTTCCAAAATGTCCTGAAACCTATCTATGAAATATGAGGTAGTCTCCAAAATTTCCTCCAATTTGTTATCTATCTGCAAGACTTTACATCTTTCATCTTCAGTAGACACCTGCAGTTGGTGCATTCTTCTTCGTTGAGCTAGGGCATGCTCCTTTAGAGGCTGGATATTAGTTTGTTGTTCACTGGCATCCTTCAATGATGCTGCTAATGAAGTAATATGTCCTTCAAAATCTGCCACCTGCACTTGGAATTGCTTCTCTTTCTCTTCCATGGTAGCCCTCTGTGCCTCCAATTCCACCACTTTGTTCTGCAACTGGTCCTTTTTTGTACTAAGAGTTTCATATGATGCTTTGAGTTCATCCTTTTCTGTCTTCAACACTTGATATTCTTGTTGTAACCTCTGCAATTCTGCCAGGTTATTCTGACCATCCTTACCTGTCCTTTCCATGGAAACTTCCAAAGTCATCTTGTTGGCTTGAAGAGTCTGAAGTTCTACTTTTGAAGTCTTCACTTCATTTTGCATGTCTTCAAATTTTCTCTTCAGTTTATAACCTTCATTTCTTTTCTTCTTCAAAGTTTCCTTCAAATGAGTTGCATTCCTTTTCGACTGCTCCAGATTTGTCATTAGTCTATTTACATTATCTTCAGTGGCTTGTGTCAACGCCACTCCAGCTCTTATTGTTAACCTCGGATCTGCATCCGTCCCATGCACCAAAGTTTTATCAGTGGCCATCATGCCTGGTTGTCCCCCTGTTTCTATTTTTCTCTCAGTCCTTTTGATAATCCTCTTCTTTTCTCTGTCATAAAAAATGGTGCTAAAATCTGGGACTTCTTCTCCTTTTTCCTGTACAAAAGATATCAGATTCAATTCAGGAAAAACCACTTGTTCTTGAGTGCTGCCAGAAGTTACAGCAGTGTCTTGGGCATAAGAATCATCTTGTCCCTGCCCCTAATCTGTCTGGCCCTGTACTTCTTGAATGTCTTTTGGGTCAATAGTTTTCTAGTCTGTTGTAGATCCTATCAGCCTCAGACTTTCAGCTTCTTTTTGTTTCTTCTTCATCTCTTCATCTTCTTTCTTCTTTCTTTCTTCTTCTGTCTTCTTTGCAGCTTCCTCTGCAGCTTTCTTTTTTTATTCTTCTTCATTCTTAATCCAACTCTTAGCCTCCTGTGCTAGTCTCTAGCATCCTCTTCTCTTTTATTGGCCTCCTCCTCTTCAGCTTTCTTCTGCGCAGTTTGGCCCTTACTGCCCTTAACGGTGATCTTATGTTTAAATCTTCTCTTCAATGCAGTCACATTCCTTGCATTCCTGAAGATTTCTTCATCTTTGTCTTAGAATTTTGTATATTCAAAGTGAACATTTGCCTCTTTGCAATGTTCTGCAACTTTATTTTGGGAGTCATTTCTATGGAAGCCCATCTCTCCAAAATGAAACTGCACCAATTCCTGTACATATTCAGCAGCTCTTTTAATATTTGTAAATTTGTAGCTTCCCAACCTGAAAGGTATGGCAAGATAGGTTGCCTTCTTGTGTTCAAATGATGAAGCTTCCTACACCATCTAGATAAACTTTCCTGACTGCTTCTTTGTGCATCACATAATCAATGGCATACTTGGTGAGCAAAGAAGGTGCCCTAGAGAAACCATACAACCTGATGTACATCCCTTCGTCAGTCAAATAATAAGTTGCATGTTCCTCGATGACTTTAAATGCCTCCTCATACATACAATTGCATTTTGTTAGGAAGATCAAATTGTGTAAAGGCATAATAAAATGTTCACATATTTCTCTATAGTGGCTGTAATACTTATGTGCCCAAAATATTGTGTACGCAGTGTACACAGGGGTTCTGTCCCTGTCCCAAATGCATCTTAAGGCTGGAAATGGTTGGGTGCATAGTATACAGTCCACTAAGATGGAACTCATATAAAACTCAGATTTCTTCTGTGACACCCCTCCCAGAGCCAAAGAAATGGAAGCTGAGAGGCTGTTGGACACAATGTTTTCCCAATTGAATACAGTCCCCTGGGTGGCCACATAGAAAATAATAGGGATCCATCCCAACTTGAAGCTCTTACCATGAGCTCTCCCAAACATTCTGTTCAACATTAATGCTATAAACCTATAAGGTGTTTTGAGAGTAGCTATATCATATTCTCCTGATGGCCTGGTTCGAAATTTCTTCCCAGGTATCATCATCCTCTTCACGGTTTCAACCAGGTCCAAGTTTATTTCTTTCAACCAATCTTCTGTTAGGTAAACCTGGGATGGGGTTAGGTGATATGCCAATGAGACATAACCAGGACTATAGGCAGCATATCCCTGTTTGGCTGTATTGCCTAAAATCATAGTGGTCACATCGGCCTTAGGTAGAATCCAACTGATCACCTCTAAGCATGGGAACAGCTCAGGTCTTGTAGCTACCTTCATAAGAGCTGACTTCTCTATGTTGGCATATATGGTCAACTCTTCAAATCCAGCATTGAGCACATTTTGATTTGAAATCATCCGAAATATTTCACCCCACTGATAATCAGACTCTACCCCGGTGGTAGCTCTAGTGTCTTCATAGATATATTCTACCTTGTAACGATTTCCACCTCAGGTTCTCCTTCAACAACAGGGGCCTTCTTTTTCTGTCTCTTAGACATGTCGCCTTTGAACAAGTTTCCCTGTCATAAACCAAAATGCATTTAGGCTATTTGAGCTTTTAATCAGTATTCGAAGAATGAAGAAAAACTGTATAAACATTTACCTCTTCCATATTTGCAACAGCTAAATCTATCATAATGCAAAAGCAAAATTGAGAATAACTAGCAAGAAAACTTCTGAAAGTTATGTCTGAAAAATCCTAAGTCCATCTGTAACTAACAATAATTGTGATTGACAATACATCACCTAAACAAAAAATGCAATCCAAATCTTCGCCGTAACTAACATCCCCATACAGTAATCGAAACGCATGAAACAAACCCTCCGGTGTTCAAGAAAATAGGGCAACTGTCTATGACGGGAAGACAACTGAAAAACTTCCCTAGACAACTGAAAAAATTCACCTCGGATGGCCATAAGCAGTCCCACAAAAAATGGTGTAGACAGCGTAATGCTTGTCTACACCAACCTCCTAATCCATCAGACTGGGGTCGAAACTCCATAACGACTCATACAAGCTCAAGAAACAAAAACCCCCACTGTAAGTGCAGTGAAACTGACCAATACTCTATGCCGTAAGGATGCAAAATCTAACTTAGACGACCAACTACAAACGACGGGAACCCCTAACCAGAGGACAAAATCCTGGTTCCAAAACTGATCAATAAAATCAAAAGAAGGGGGAAACTATGGTTGGCCTACCTGGCAAGCAAGCTGCATTCGATGTGATGGTCTGAAAAATCCACGGCAGCACCCCAAACGCGTGAAATCCTGACAGCTAAGCACGGATGCACAGTTTAAGAGTGAGGACGGAGGCAAACGCGAATTCACAAAGATAAACAATAAAATAATAATCGTCCCCCATATATATAGCTCTCGGTGAAAAAAGTTGGCGGGAAAAAGCTTCTATCGGACGGCGAAACAACTAAGGCATCGGGCGGTTAATTCATCAGAGAGTCGGAACAACGGGCGATGGACATACGATGGGTTTCGCGGCACAATAAAAACGTCAACGAGATAACACTAAACTGCAGCTTCGGACCTTGGAACCACTATAGTATCGGATGACTAGTTCAATTGGAAGCCGCAACGATGGGCGTTATAAGGACCAAAAGTTCCGTAGACCAGTAAAAAATCGAAGAAAATCAAAACAGACCATCGGCGAAAGGAACAGTTAAATGGCGGATGGTTAGTCCGCTCCGAA
Organism: Pseudotsuga menziesii; assembly: GCA_001517045.1. Taxonomy (NCBI): domain Eukaryota; kingdom Viridiplantae; phylum Streptophyta; class Pinopsida; order Pinales; family Pinaceae; genus Pseudotsuga; species Pseudotsuga menziesii. The sequence goes on along the minus strand of LPNX010637755.1, from coordinate 187,371 downwards.
GCCGTCATTAGAGAGAATCTGAGGTAAAAAATGGGCCTCAAAAGGACCAGAATGTACTATAAAAATCAACCAATTACATTCTAGTATATGACATCATCCCCCATGGTTGAGGTGGCATTGCATGAGTTAAGTAT
>LPNX010637755.1:139273-186680 GCA_001517045.1 Pseudotsuga menziesii | reverse complement strand
TTTTATAGAATAATATGCAAATTATGTTGTTATAACTTGTTAAATATTAATTAATAATAATGTTATTATGATAATAATTATAATAAATGTTATCATGTTAGTTTAATAATACAGATATTTTAAAATTTTAATGATTAAAAAATTAATAAAATTAATTAAGCCATTTATATTTAATTTGAAATTATAGCATAATGTGTAAAATTGTATTATGACGCATTTTTTAACAAATTAGTAACATTGATTTTTTACATATATATTTTGTATTTATAATTTTTTTAGTTGCAAGGAGTGGAAATAATTTTCTTAGGTAAATATTTATATTATAAAAATATTTTCAAAATGTATAAATATTTTTTTAATAATTTATTTTGGTCTATAAAAAATTATTAGAATAATTTATGCTTCAACTAATAAATTAAAAGAATTTATGCACCACCATTCACTTATTAAGTTAATATGATATATTATTTATTCACAACTTTTAAAATTAATATACATTCAAATCAAGTAATAAACTAAAAGAATTTATACACGAGTGTTGACTTATTCAGTTAATAGGCTATATTATTTACTCGTAACTTTTTTATTGCTAAAAAGCAATATACATAACGTTTTTATTGCTAAAAACAATATACATTAAAATCTTATATACTAATATGACATAGTTTCATAATATATAACTTTTTTTTAATAATTTATTTAAGAATAAATTAAGTCTTATATTATTTTCTATAAAAGATTTAACTATAACATTCAATTACAATAAAATGAATCTATATATAAAAATTATGGTTTTGATATTAATTTATTTTAATAATGCAATAAAATATATTAATAATATTGTTAAATTTTTAAATGTAGATAAATCTCAATTAAATCACATTAAAATTAAATTGATGAGGAATGTACTAAATATAAAAAGTCAACATAAATTAAAGAACTCCTAAAAATAATTTTTTAGTTTAATTTCATTTACAAGTTCAAGACAAATAAATGTTAAAGGACAATATTTTGGGGAGAATTTACAATGAATCTTAGTCACATCATTGTAGAGTTATTTTATTAATTTTATTTATAGTCAATTTAGAAAACTAACTCAACCATGGTTATTTATATTGTGCATAAAAAGTAGTGTAGGAGGTGAGTTGTCATATATACCTACCCCATAAAACCCTTAACTCATAATATTTTAATATATCTTATATTTTTGTAGTACATCTCTTAGGAGACCCATTTTTGACCTCAAATTCTCTCTAATAAATGGTGGGTATCAAATGGACTACGGACTCCGTGGCAATCCGAGAACATCACCGATCGAGACAACAAAAAACTAATCCCCCGCTCAAAAGTCAACACATTCCCGATAGTGAGAAAAACAAAATCAAAAACCCCTCGGGATCAGCAAAACTAGAGGCCTCCGTCGGAGTGCTTGCAATCTGCCAGCCGAAATAGCAGCAACACAAAGGACTAACTCTTCGACGGTGATGAAACAAAACGCTGAAAAATAAAACAAAAAGCGCGTCGGCAAAAAACAAGGCTTTGGATGGGGTCACTTGTAAGTAAATTTCTGCAACGACGGCTATGTAAACGACTACAGCCCCAACTCACAGTTCAAAAGACTTCCGATAGTGAAAAAGGAAATTATTAAAACTTCAAAGCATCAAGTTCAAATCCACAGCATCAGTAAACAAAGATAGTCATTCAACAATTTAACTCAATTTAACCTCAAAGATCGAAAATTGCAGCAGAGGATAACAAAGTTCAGCAATCAGAAGCAAATCTAGGCCAGATAGAATTTAAAATGAGGGTCCAAATTTTTTTAAAATTTGGGAAAATGTTGCAGCTGCAACACATCCAAAACAAATTCTTGCAATATAGAGTTCATGGATGCGATGACAAGACGATTCTTTGGGTGATGTATTGTGATAGGTTTAAATCGCTTTATTTATTTATTTTTGTTGCACATTCAGATGTTCATGTAGTGCTCATTCCACTCGGCTGAACTTCTATTGGTTGGGTGCAAGCTAGGGTTTCTACTTATCCTTTTGTATAGAGGAAAAAGGGGGATCATGTGAAGGATTTCACTTTAGGGTGTTGATTTGTGAGCCAACATTTTGGTGTTGTTGTCAAGCACAAGACTCCTTTCCTAGATGATAGATTTCTGAGTGCAAGTACTTAAATATATTTTTTCTCACATGGCTACTCCATGAAGGGATGAAACCCCTATTCTTTATACATTCATAAAGACCTTGTTGTGCCTAGTATTTTAGGGAAACAAGTGTGAAGGCTTATTTTGTTCAATCCTTGGAAACTCCATTTTTTATGGTTTGAAGTTCATTTTCTCTTTGAAGTTTCATTATGGCGCCCTCTTGGAAGATTATTACAAGCTAGGATAATGGGACATATAATCCCCTTGATTTTTCATGCATTGACAGTTATTCTTATGCTTGAGCATGGTGACTTCTTAAAATCCAAAAGAAAGCAATCATCAACCATAATCCATTTTAAAGGCTACTTTACCATAATTGCAAAAAATGTCCAGCAGGTGACTACCTAATCTCATTTACACACTGACACAAATAAATAAATAAATTATTTAACCCTAACATAAACAATCAAGTTCTCTATATGGGAATCAATATTAACAAAATTGGTGCATGCGGAAAGCCGATAGAAAATAATTAAAAACCAATGTAGGGAACCATTGGGATTCTAGTTGGATATAAATTGCTTGAAAGGCATAAAAATCACCAGAAATCAATCACAAATCTACCACAAAAACGATACACTAAAACCTACCGAAAAAATAGTTTGAGCAAGCTAGAGATCTCCTTGTACATAGAGGCTTCCTTGAGGAAAATCCAATACAAGGTACAATAAATCTAGCACAAATAACGCATAGGATGAGTTATGAGATCAAGTAGGCCTAATTGTTCAAATAGAAAAGGAAATGATACACTCAACTCAATATGCCACAATGGCTTCCATTTATTCCTCCCTTTCTTTATCGGTGAGTACGTTGCCTTATCTCTCTATGTCTTTGTCTATGTGTTCTTAATTTGTATTGTGTTTAGCTCTAGATTAGTGTCGAAACATCACTTTTGGTTAAATTTTCCATCAATTATTCTTGATACCAGAGGCCCATAGGTTTTAAACTTGGCTCTAATACCATATGAAATACTCCAAAAAAGATTGCAACTCCATAACAATAATAGTAATAGGAACAATATTTATGACAATTATTCAAATGGGGATTCAATATATCATAAATGATCACAAATGAAACGAATAATTATCACATAAACTATGAAATCCAAGTCAAATAACTGACATGACTAGGAAGAAGATGTATCTAAGCTAAGACTTTTGGACTTATAGAGGTATTGTAGAAGCGACAAATTGACCATAGCTGGAATTAACTGAAAAAACAATGTGTGGGGGACCACTCTCCTCCCAACCAACCCCTTAGTCATAGACCAAGAACTCTAAATCCCTCACTCAACAATATCAAGCTAGAGAACCATCCCCATGCCTCCAAAAAAACCCTATCTCTTCTAAGCCCCCAAGAACAAAGTGAGGAGGAGGAAGAAGAAGAAGAAGATACATCTTCCCCCTCTCATTCCCTCTCGTTTAATCTTTCCCCGGGCTCTTTCTCTCAGGAAAAGTGTCCTATATGCAATATTCCTTCCCTGCAAAAATCTCATTAATTAGATAAATATGTAATATTTATTATATTTCCCCCAAAACCCTTTTCGTTAATTTAATCGATATTAAATTTACGTAACTTATGTTTTTATGAATCCACATTCCCTTACTGTAAATACTATTATTGTAGGAATGTGAAGCTAACTAATATAATACTATTGCACGGGGGTAGGACCCACTCGTATGGCCATCACGAGTGTGCCCTACACTAATACTATAACCTGGGTATGTCCCCCTAAAATTATTGAAGATATGTGATCGAGGGGTGTTACACTTTCATGATTACAAGGCATTCATGGAATGATTATACCCTTGAGGACTTTCAAATATTTCAACAGATGCATCTTGTAGGAATTAAAACCCATTTACCATTTCTAGCATATTCATCACTTGCACTTGATAACGTGAAATTGAAATGGGTAACTTGATCATTGACTATATTATTGGAAAATGCATTGAGGTTGATATTCACTCCTAGAATTGTTTTCCATGTTGGGGAATATTGCAAGTGAAAATTGTTTGATAAAATGTAAGAAATAAATTTGGCATCATGGAAGACACTAACTATGGGGTATACTTGGAATGAACATGACGACGAGGCCATAACACTATTTATTTAAACGTGATTTGATGGTGTGGTTCCTATATTAGTTACCATATTAGGTATGCTCTATGCATGTGCATATTTAGGTGATTTGCAACAAGAATGAAAATGGAATCGTGATTACATACTCAAAATTGGATTTCAATCAAAATTTTATTGTCCATTTCCTTGTTACAATGTATGTGATCTGTAGGGGTGTGTGTATGGCTTGCCACTTGCTTGTTAATACGCCTTAAAGAGAGGTAGTATTATGGAATAATTCTATGATTATGGGTAGTGCTCAAAACTCTCTCTCTCTCTCTCTCTCTCTCTCTCTCTCTCTCTCTATATATATATATATATATATATATATATATATATATCTTTCCACTTGCTTAACAAGATGCCAAAAAGAGAGGTTGTCTCATCATATAGTTCTATGATTGTGAGGTTTTCTCCAAATGGACATGCCAAAAAATATTTGTCATTGTTCAGTCAAATGAAAATAATATATGCAAAACCTAATGTTAATACAGCTAATGACCTTTCTACATGCAATATTTTAGCAACTTTGCTATAAGGCAGAAGGATCCATGGTTACATAGTTAGAGTAGATTTTAGGTTGATGTTTCGTACATAAGTAGATCGCATGCCAATTCTTTGCTAAAATTCCTTTTAGAGATGTGGTCACACGAATGCAATGATTGCTTCTTTTTCTCTCAAATGCAATAGACAAAGGTAAAGCCATACCATATTGTTTCCATAATGGAGAATTATGATGAAGGCCACATTGGATGTTTGAATCATGTGCAAAACATGCCAATATAAACCATATTTTTCATTTTTCGTAGAAATGGGATTTGAACATGGGTCTCATCTATGAGAACTTAATACTTTTACTAATTCTTATCATCTATGTTGACTCGCCTCTCGCTGAAGTAATATAAATGTAACCGTAATGAATAAAATCTTATTTAGTAGGTAGAAAATAATGGTTCTAAAATATTTCAAAATTAAGTGTTTTTTTCTTACAATAAGGGGTGACATTCCATCATCTAATTTTACATTTATTTATTGATATTGCTAATCCCCATAATTTAATGAGAAACCAACACCTTTACTAGCGCATCTCGCTCATTTTGACTTATCTCTAGGAGATTGTAGTAATACAAAAATGTTATTTAGCAAGATAAAAATACTTCCAAGAGAATACAAAATCAACTCCATTTTGAGTACAATAAGGGGTGATATATGATCGTGTGATTTTACTTTAATTTGTTGACACTAATACCCTTAGTGTCTATAATGAAATAATATGATATAGATATTGTTATAAACACTAAACAAATTTAACGTAGCATTTGAATTCCATCAAACTCAGTAAACTTATAATCCATACTTTTATGTCTATTGGGGTTTGTATTTTAGGCCTTTTGGCAATGCCCCATTTGAGATATTAAACTAAAAATTTTAAGCCAAATAAAATACTTTTAATCTTAAGTTGCTCCATGGTCTCCTCGGTCATTTTGTTTATGTTTGCACCTAGGTCAACCAAGGTATTTGGAATGCTTAAACCTATTGACTCTGAATTATGACAGTGGGGTTTTCAGGGTCCTCATATTTTTGGATAGGAATTTCTCAGCATCAATTCTGTGAGGATACCTACCACGTGGATGGTGGTGGGGTATTTTTGTTTTCTACTAGGTCTCCTCACACATATCTCTCTAACAGTTTTGGTGTAAATGAGAAAATCTCTAAATGCTTGTAATAGTGGAATTCTAACGCAAATGTTCTATGTAGGATGAACCTCTCTAGATATGGAGGATGTAGAGCCTCTTATGTTAATCACTGCTAATCCTATATTTTTTAGAAGAGGAGATTGTGGTGTATTATCTAACTTCTCTTCGACTTATAATGGTGTATTGTCTTCATAAAATTGTTATGTGATAATGGGTGAAGTTTTGGGTGCTAGTTCGCTTCCTTATCTAAGTCATAGACTTTGGAATTTCACAGGAGAGATGAAATACGTTTGATATCTTGGAGTTTCGACAATATAGGTTGGTTGAATCGTCTTATTTTTGTTAGGATTGGGATTAGGTTGTACATGTAATTGAGGTTGCATTGGAGGGTTATTTACGGATGTTGCAGTTGTTGATGTTATGGGTGTGGCATTAGTTGTCGTTGTAGTGGATGTTGTAGCTAAGTAAATTGTTGATTGTGGGAGAGGAGTTATTCAACAAACCTTTCCTTTGATAATCATGAGGTGGTTGGGATGGACATTGTGACTATGGTGTAGGATACCAGGTCCGAGGGAGTGGACAATACATTTTCTAACATCTTTGTTGATTTTTCCATAAGCAATAAAGAAAGAAGGGTCATGATTTATACCTAAGGGTTGAGATTGCCACGCTTTCTTTGATGTTGTGAAATGAGCTTGGTTCATTTCTAGTCTTGCCTCCTTATATGCAACCTTTGTTAGATTTTTATCATTTAAGCAATATGATCCAGGATCTTATCTGAGAGAATAACACGCACAACAAAAATCACAAGAGACAAGAGACACAAATAATTTTCCTCGGGGAAACCATTAAAAAGAAAACCCTGCAACTTCCTTAGAGATAGAATGAGCACCAATGGCAGCAGTAAATCCCAAAGACAAAAAATATGATCTCCATAGTTGTTCTCTCTCACTCACTTGAGAGAGCTTCTCCTCTCTCACTCATGCGCCCCAGTGAGTGAGTGTGTGTGTGATAAATAGAGAGTCTCACTCTCTATTTATATTCTTTCATTCACTTAATATTTGAATCTGTTATGTAGGCTCGAGTAATCCTAACTCAGTTATGTAGGCTTGAGTAACCACAACTAGGGTACTAATGACCCGACTTACATTAACTCACCTAGGGTCGACTTCTCTAGGAGAGTCTAATAACCCTAGTGCCCCACAACTACCGGGAATTTAACCCTTGAACAATAAGGAGGGTTACCCTCTATGACTTTACATGACTTATTTACATCATTGATTCTCTCGATAGGAACATCGAGGAATGGCATGACTCAATTACATTATAGATACTTCCTGATAGGAACATCAGGGTACAATACATAAGATATACAAGTGAATACATTCCGAAGTTACAAAAACATCAACACTCCCTTTTAACTAGGAAGGTATTCTCTCAACACAATTTATCAGCTCAAGTCTTCTTCTATGTATCATCTAGATCATCATCAAGTCATCTTCATCTTCAAGTCATCTTCATCGTTAATTCATCTTCATCGTCAAGTCATCTTCATCAAGTCTGGATCATCACTTGATCTAGAGCATCATTGGATCATCATCAAGTCTAGATCATCACTTGATCTGGATCATCACCGGATCATCATCAAGTCTGTATCATCACTGGATCATCATCATCACTGCTTCCGCTATCTCAATCAAATGGTGCTATCTCTTCATTCTTCTCGTCATAGGAAGTTCTACAAAGCCAACCCTTTTTCATGTTGGTTGTAGGCCTAGACTCCATGTAGGTCTTCTTCAACGCTTATATCTGACCCTTAGTTAGAATGACCCACCCAGCACTTACATCTGACCATGCGAGGAACACATCCAACATACATGTCAGAAAGGCACGCCCAACACTCACATCTGACCATGGGAGGAACACATCCTGAATCCATGTCAGAAAGGCCCAGCACTCACATCTAACCATGAGAGGAACCAATCCAGCATTCATGTCAAAAAGGCTCTGCACTTACATCCAACCATGCGAGGAACCAATCCAACATACATGTCAAAAAGGCTTTGCACTTACATTCGACCATGCGAGGAACCAATCCGGGATACATGTCGAAAGGGATCTGCACTTACATCCGACCATGCAAGGAACCAATCCAGCATACATGTCGAAAGGGCTCCGCACTTACATATAACCATGCAAGGAACCAATCCAACATACATGTCGAAAGGGCTCTGCACTTACATCCGACCATGCAAGGAACTAATCCAGCATACATGTTGAAAGGGCTTTGCACTTACATCCGAAATTGCGAGGAACCAATCCAGCATACACGTCGAAAGGGATCTGCACTCACATCTGATCATGTGGGAACACATCCTGCAGTCACATCAGAATGGCTCTGCACTTACATCTAATCATGTGGGAACACATCCCACAGTCACATCAGAATGGCTCTACACTTACATTTGATCATGTGGGAACACATCCCGCAATCATATCAGAATGGCTTTGCACTTACATCTGACCATGGAAGGAACCAATCCTCTCACCATGTCAGAATGGCTCATGAACTCATCACTTCCCCTTGGAAGGAACTTTGATCTAGAGAACACCAAGCTTCTCCCTGAAGTACTCAAACTTCACTTTGGCCATTTCTAGCATAGAATCACATTACGGCTGATTACGTCCAAGGATAACCTGCGAGCTTCACCAGGACCAATTACATCTGAGGACAACCTACATGACCTTTTACGTCTAAGCCACCTATGAGCTTCACTAGAATTTTATGCTCAGACAACCTGTCTTCACCGGCTATGCTAGAACTCGCTCTTTCGAGAGATCTCGATCTGGATCACTGATCCTCTCTACATCATACAAAAATGCAAGTCAAATTAACCAAATCAAATAGTAGTTTTCAAAAGAAACATACTACCTCCCAAATAGCAAGTGGCAACATATTTTTCCTCTGCTGTACTTAGTGCCACGCAGGACTGCTTCCTGCTACACCAAGAAGTGCTCTTCCTATCAATGGCACTGCCTGCCCAATCTGAATCCACATAACCCTCTAGGTTAACCTTTAGAGTCATATCATACTTGAGCCCATACTCAACAAAACCCTTCAGGTACCTCATTGCATGCTTTGCGACCATCAGGTGAACATGTCTCAATGTGTTCATAGCAAAGAAAATATCTGGTCTCATATTCGTCAGGTACATCATCTCACGATACATCATGGAATCAACCGACTTTGATGAAGCATCACTCAATAGCTTCATGTTTGATGCCATAGGTGTGGTCATGGCCTTGCAGTCCATCATCCTGAACCTCTTTAAGATCTGTACTGCATACTTCCCTTGTCCCAGGGAGATTCCATCTGCATTCTACCACACCTCCATGCTTAGAAAGTAGTGCATCATATCCAAGTCCTTCATCTCGAACTCGGAAACAAGTCTCCTTCTTGAAACTTTAATGAGTTCCTCTTTTCTGTTAGGAACAAGTCATCGACATATAACAGGAACATCACTGGTATTCTGCCTTCAACCTTGAAGCAAAGCTAAAGCCTAGAGTCATCAGTAATCTGTCCATCCTGTCGTACCATGTCGAACCTCATGATCTTCTGCAGTCACTCCCTCTGAAGTGGAGAATTATTCTCCCTCTGCCTTTCGTAGTCTATGTATCTTGTACTCGAGTGACAAGTAACTTCCTCTGCTACTATTATTCTATGTATCTATCTAGGGTCACTGGATACCAAGATCCTCTACCTTGAACCTTTTCAAAATTTCTTCTCGCACCCTTTTGCGATCTTGTCATCCTCTATAGGCTTACATCTTCAAACTTGTAGCAAAGGTTAAGATCTTCATCAAGATCCTCATGTATGTGTTATCCCATGGGTGTCTTCTGAACTCATACAAGGTCTTCTTTAATTTGCACACATGAGTCTGCCTGTCATGTGCCTCAACTCCCACTGGATGCAAATGTCTCTTCGTAGTATATGCCTTCTTTCCATGAGAATCCTTGTGCTACAAATATTGTCTTATAGCCCATGATGTTGTCATCTACTGCATATTGGATCTTTGTAGATCCATATGGAAGATACTACGGACTTCCCTTCAGGTCTCGATGTTGCATCCTAGACATCATTATTCTTGAACTAGCACTTGTTGTTCAGGATTAAGCACCCTTGTAACCTAGGGTCTGGGGTTACCAACTTACTATTAACCTTGCAAACAATCAGTTTTACCAGAGAATAGAAAGGGAATAGGAATAAAGTCTTGACTTACCCGATTACTGACGGTTGATCCAAGCTTGATCTTCTCCCGCTCCTCTTCTCTCCAAAGCTTCCAGGGATGCACCTCTTTCACCTGTAAAGAGAAAATTCTCCAAGTACTATCTCATGCATGTATATATAAGAGGTTAGATAAACAATATGTCAAATACATAATCAAATATATTCATTTAACCATGATACATGAAAGAGACTCAACACAATGTTGGAAAAATAATTCTCTTTATTAACAATCAGTGAATGAGATAAGAATACAACCCAGCTTCTGAGACAAGGACTCCTCTGCAACCAAAGGACTCTGAGTTCTGCTGCTCCAAGACTTTTGAAGATATACCACTAGCATAACTTTTCTCTCCAATCTTGATTGATTAATGCCCTCCCCAAGGCCTCTATTTATACTTTGGGAAATAGAGTGATTTTGAAGGTTGGGGTGGTTGAAACAGTTGGGATAGTTAATGATTAGGGCCCAACTAATCTCCATTAATCATATTTTATATTTTTTAAGCTCGAAATGAGGTGTACGCGACTATGAATATAGGCAACCCATGTATGACATGCGAGTTGCTTAAAGGAAACCTGTGTACGCTGATGTACACGGGTTGCAATGAAGATAGTCATGTATAGTACGTGAGTTGTAATGGAGATAGCTGCGTACAGTACGCGGGTTGCAATGGAGATAGTCGCATACGCAACTCAACACTTAGAAAAATAATGTAGCAAGCTGGTTTAAAGGTAAATGCATCCCAAGTCATGTCCATCTATAGTGTTTTAGCAAACTTCAATCCTAATATGTCCTTTTGTGTACCAACATAAGGAATGTCGGCACTCAGACAGAGAAGTGCCATTTGGGTTGATAAGAGTACTCTCTTTCCCTTTTTTCTTGGCTACTTCTTCGTAGCTGGAAGTATCTGCATCAATGATGTCACTCAACAATGTCACATAACTGCACTATGTCTGAGGCCTCTTGAATTCTTTGAAAGTATCGTCATATTCTTCTTTATCTGTCGTCACTTGTTCTTCAGAATAAGACTCATCCTTCTTTTCTTGTATGTGATTATGTACGCGATCTTTCCTACAAGTCAAATGCATCAGTTGTATGGTTAGAAACATTTCATAAGGCATATTCATAATGGAAAATTCTTATTCATACATATATGATCATGCAACTATTTTAGCCAATACAACATTCATCCATATCTCATGGAAACTTTCTAGATGCCTTCCATCTCTACGAGGACAACAGTGAGATTGTGCACTAATTCAATATGTCAATAAAGAGGTTTCATTCTAGATAAGTAGCAATGGAGAATTGTATAGCACCATGAGCTACTTACCCATCACATGCATATTAGTAGTATACTGTCATTAATGCAAACATTCTATCATGCATAACACATCAACTAAATATAAACAAGTGCATAACAAAACAATATCATGAGATGATAATTTAATACTTATATTTATTTGTTTCGTGGGTAGACTCCTTCTTGAGCCTTCAGCTTCATCATCTTCTTCATTCATCATTTCTTATCCAAATGATAAGATGGATAAGAGGTTCTTCAAGAGTTGAGTCCTTCGTATTCCTCATCGCTTGAGGGATCTTCTTTGGATGGTGAGAGCTTGATCTTCAGTTGCTCCCATCTTCTTTTCTCTTATTATGAGTCGAGCTTCATCTTGTGTGTACTCTTCCCAAAGTCTACTGAAAATAATCACTTATTTCTAGCACATATTCCTCGAATGAATGAATCCCGTGATCTTGGGAGGTCATTCAAGGTGGTTATCACAACTTCTGCATTCTCCACTTCTTCTTCTACCACTTCAAGTTGTTCTTTGATTTGGGAGACGCTTGTAAAGTATGACTGTATGGTCTCTGCATTCTGGATCTTCACATTCTTCAACTGTTTTCTCAAAGTCATCTTCTGATTTATGTTATTTCCTTCAAATAGCTTGGTCAAGGAATAAACATATCTTTCGATGTCTTTAGGGAAGACATTTGTGGTATAATGTGATTCGTGATTGAATCAACAATGATCTTCTTGGCCTTGACCAAGTTCTTCTTATGTAAGGCTTTTTGCCTCATCTCCCTTTAGAACTGGAACCTCTCCACTTATGTAGGTGTCCAATTCATTTTCTTTAAGAACCAATGAGATCCAATACTTCCATGCTTGGAATTTGTCAATTTCACCAAACTTGTCATCAAGCTGGTGTGACTAGTCATTTAGAAATGAGAACCTCAAATGTAAATAGCAAAATATTAGATCTTACCGATTTGAAGTGTCCGTCCTGGTTCTGGAGCTGGCAGATCTAGGGTTTGTTAAAAAAACCCTAATTTTCAAAACTTGGAATCCTTTAGATCTGATTGAATAGAAAGATAGACCTCTTCAAGGTGAGCTGTCCAATGTACTCATTTTTTGAAAACAGTGGAGGAAAGCTCCCGAAACAGGAAGCCCTAGTTTTCCAATTTATTCTGCAGAAATTCCTAATACTGTTTCTACGATATCTTCGAAAGTACTTCTCCTCTGTATCTGCAATTTTGTAATGAGGTACTCTCATCTTTCCTTGTTCCAAAACCATAGGTTTCATCAGAATTGGTTTTACCAATTGGGACTTATGAGCATTTTCCCAAGGTGACCTGTTTCAGGACTGTTCAACATAGCAAAGTTGTAAGGACTACCATGTGTCACTGTTTCATCTTGGGGCTCTAAAAATTTTACCACAAAAATTAAAGTCCATTCCATTTTTGGAACATCTTGATCAATTTCATTTGGAACTTTGTATCCCGCGATATAGAAATTCTCCCCAAGTGTCCTCTTTATCGATGAATCCTGGGAGAGGCAGGAACCCTAATTTGGAGGAATCATATCTCCTAGAATATAGAAAATATGAGGATGAAACTTGGATACCGTGTACATCAGGAATTTATCTTCGACCTGTGAAAGTTTTTGCACCTGAACCTTCTCTGATCTTGAGATATAAAGAATATACCAAAACTATCAGTTTCAGTATTTTAGGATTTTTCAGTCCCGGGGTCAAACTAGGGTTTGACTTTCCTGGAGTTTCACCCAAACAAAAATATCGACCCAAGTCTCTAAACTTCGATTTTTATGAGGAGAGAAATCCTATGCTAGGCTCACTCAAAAATTCCTCTTCTATAAAAGGCCTTAATTTCCCGCACCAAAAACTGAAAATGCTCGGAATCAAATTCTGCTTCGAAAGAAAGATGCACCCTTCAGTGGAGAGTTATCCTAGCCTTCTTTTGCTAATGGATTGTGGAGAGGGACCCAAAAATTAAGAGGCCCTAGCATCCACAACTGCACAGTGTCTTCTTCTGAGGTTAGCTCTAATACCATGTTATATTTTTATCATTTAAGCAATATGCTCTAGGATCTTATTTGAGAGAATAAAATGCACAACAAAAATTGCAAGAGACAAGAGACACAAAGAATTTTCCTTAGGGAAACCATAAAGGAGAAAACCTTGCAACTTCCTCAAAGATAGAATGAGCACCAATGGCAGCAGTAAAGCCCAAAGATAGAAAAGATGATATCCACAGCTGTTCTCTCTCTCTCACTTGATAGAGCTTCTCCTCTCTTACTCATGCACCCCAATGAGTGAGTGTGTGTGATAAATAGAGAATATCACTCTCTATTTATGTTCTTTTGTTCACTTAATATTTGACTCTGTTATGTAGACTCGAGTAATCCTAACTCAGTTATGTAGGCTCAAGTAACCACAACTAGGGTACTAATGACCCAACTTACATTAACTCACCTAGGGTCGACTTCTCTAGGAGAGTGTAATAACCCTAGTGCCCCACAACTGTCATTAGAGGAATTTTGGGGTCTAAAATGGGCCTCCTAAGGAAAATAATAAAATAATAGTTAAAATAATAAAATAATATTGATTAATTTTGGAGGAAGAAAGAAAAAAACTACTTTTTGTGTTCGTATTTTCGACATATCTCCCTGTGTTTTTACTCAAATTTCGATCAGGAGAGCTCATTGGATGTGGAATTTGATTCCGCATCCAACGAGTACCCACACTGCATACTTTTGACAGACCCCACTAACCCAAAAACAAGAAATACCTGAAAAAACATGATGATGATGTCATCATCACGTTTTTTTTTAGGTATTTCTTGTTTTTGGGGTTGTGGGGTCTGTCAAAAGTATGCAGTGTGGGTACTCGTTGGATGCAGAATAAAATTCCACATCCAACGAGCTCTCCCGATCGAAATTTGAGTAAAAACATAATGAGATATGTCGAAAATACGAACAAAAAAAGTAGTTTCTTTTAATGAAAAATATGTCAATTCAACCATTATGGTTGACATATTTTATTGAAATTCTATTGGTTCTTGAATTCCAACTCACAAAAACTTATTTTGGCACGTTTTCTTATAAGGCCCATTTTAGACCCCAAATTTCCTCTAATGGGAGACTTTAACCCTTGAACAATAAGGAGGGTTACCCTCTATGACTTTACATGACTTGTTTACATTATTGATTCTCCCGATAGGAACATTGGAGTATGACATGACTCAATTACATTACAGATACTTCCCGATAGGAACATCGGGGTACAATACATAAGATATACAAGTGAATACATTCCGCAGTTACAAATACATCAACATCCTTCAAATTAGGTAGAGACAAACAACAACTGGTAGGACGATCTTCCTCACAAATGCCATATATTTCTATAATTTTGAGTGGGCACTCCATAATAGGTTGTTTCTTCCTACATCTAGAGAAAAAGATGACCATATATTTACCTATAGTGTATCCAACTGAGATTCCAAAGAACTTAAAATACCATATTTAAAATTATCCAAAAAGTTACCTAGTTTGACGCGTATGACTCCTCCTATCGTTGATCTCATGATTGTATGTATGTCTTCTCGAATGCTTTTCAGTGCTTTACATCTTGAATAACTTCTCTCGAGTTCATGTATTTCATTGTAATAAACCTATGAAATTTCCCCCTTCCCCATAAGGTTCATGATGTCAACATACCCTTCTCTCAATCCTCTAATTAAGATTTGTCTTAGGGCCTCCTTATACAAGTTGTTATGTTTGGATCTCCACAAATTGTACAAAAATATTTCAATATAATCCTCCATATTTTCCTCTTATTTTTTAGTCATTTTGAAGGTTTCTTCTTGAAGAGATTTATCCCTATAGTAGTCTTGGTACTTTTGGAAAAATGCCTTATTCATTTCATTCCAAGTGTTTGTGGTTTTTCCTCCAAATCCCATAAACCATTGTAGTGCTACACTCTTGCATGTAGCGAGGAATAACTTCAACTTTTGTGCACTAGAAATATAGTCTTAACTTTGGCACAAGACATCGAATTCAAAGAGCAAAGTTTATGGATCTTCTGTGACCAGCCCATGAAAAGTAAGTAGAGATGAAAGAGGGATATTCTTCATTGGTTCCTCTCCTTTAAGCTCCCCAATTGGAAACTCAAAGGTTACATTAGATCCAACTTCTTCATCCCTTGCCATAGTTTCCAAAGATGTTTGAGAAGAAGGGATGTTTAATGAATCTTGACTCTTTTGATGTAACATAGTGTGTTGGTTCGTGAACATGGTTGTAGCGAACTTTAAATTCTATATTATGATGTCTACTAATTGGTTCGTGTGTATACCCTTGCCCTTCTACCAGAGGATATCACTTTGCT
Organism: Pseudotsuga menziesii; assembly: GCA_001517045.1. Lineage (NCBI taxonomy): Eukaryota > Viridiplantae > Streptophyta > Pinopsida > Pinales > Pinaceae > Pseudotsuga > Pseudotsuga menziesii. The sequence goes on along the minus strand of LPNX010637755.1, from coordinate 170,683 downwards.
TCAGTTGATGTAGATGATTAAGTCTTCGCACAATTATCCATAATTCTTAGTGGGGAATTCCTCAACCTTGAGCTTCATCTTCCACCTCATCCTCTTCAACTCAAAAAATGGTTAGTATTGGGGGTGGTTCTTGATATACCACGTTTTCTATAATTTCTCCTATAACGCATGCAAACTATATGTCTTAGAAATAGTAGAGTAGGAATTCCTTTAGTACTTTGAAGCGAATGCTCAGGTTCATACTTCTTGTCTTACCATTCCCTTTTCCCCACATTCAGGACACTGATTCATTCAAAATAAATGCTACTACAAACCAATGCTAAATGTACAATTGTTCCTTCAATAACTCCTCGAAAGTGACTCCAAAATGTTAGTGTACTTAATTTGTCTTTTACAAACACTATAATTACCAAGTCATTAATTATCAATAAGGGATCGTTGGCTATTGCAAGTTACTAGGAAAAGTATATGCAGACTACAAGTTCCCTTTCAACATTGCTTTCTAATTATAAATTCTAGTACTAGAAAATAAATTATAAATTACATCTCACTAGAATTCAATTCTCACTTACTATCACACAATTTAGTCAAAGGTCCATAAAGCTTGAATCAAATTCACACAACAATGGAAATATGCTAAGATCTAACAAATGACAATGACAATAAAATATCAATAGCAACAAATGAATGGTGATACTAAATTGAAAGTAGCATCAATCTAATTCTTGATACACACACATAGCTAAACTTAACGAAATAAAATATTCAACACATGTATCAGAAGAGTGGGACCTCCTCCTTAGAACAAAGTGCTTAAAGGAAATCTCAAAACACTAAGTTGAAATAAACCAATTGAAGATTTTGATTAAATAAAATATTGTCTTTACAATTTTTGCACAATCCTTCATAACTTTAATAATTCCAAATTGTAAACTTCGTCTCTGGAAGAGAGGTTGTGTTTTTATCCTTGTTATGTTCTTCATTTACACTATGTCATAATGACCATATCTTAACATGCACTTTCTTACCACGCAATTGGAATGATTTTTCAACCTCAAGAAAACCACCATTAATAAATTTATGTTCAAGTTTTAGATGTTATTCAAGATGGAAATGATTGTACTTTTATTCACAATCACCTCGTGCTTGGATTTGTAAATTTTTAGGGAACTATGTTTGTGTATTATTCTACCTTATGAAGGATGGGACCTCCATAACTATAGTTCTACTCTCATCTACCAATGTTGTTGAAAGTGCACGTAACACATAAGAGACTTGAGAATGGATGCAAGTGTCACTCATTCTAAAATTATTGATCCTATGACCATATGCCCTTTATATTGAAGGGGGGGTTGTTTCATCATATCGTGTTAGTGGGAACATAAAACAATTTATAAACTTTATGTTGATCATTATAACCAACACACTTTAACTTCTTACATTTAGTATGAAACTTGGTTTTGTTATGTTTGACAAAGCCTCCTGTGGGGTGACCTTCTACACTATTATGTCAAAAAAGTATTGGACAAACATATAAAAGTAGGTTCGGCTTCCCAATGCTTATTTGCCATTACCTTGCACTTCAACACGCACCCCTTTCAATCAATGATGGGGTTAAGGGGGAGGATCAACCAACTAGAAATAACCTCCGCTAAAGAAAACTTCCTCTTCTATAAAGATTCTCCTTTACTTACCCTTTGTCTTTTCTTGCGGGGTTCATCATAAGTTCCAACATGTATCTCAAAAGAGACATGCAAGAGGGTTATATTGGAAAGGATGTCAAACTTGAGACACCACAAGATGAGGGGTGTGTATTTATTGACACTACAACAAAACCATGTGATTAGTGTCTCTTTTAGCTTCCTTTTTAGCGTCCACTATCACTTTTAGTGTATTTTTCATCAGTTTTTGGACAAATTGGATGCTTTTCCACAGGATTGCATTATTAGCGTCCCTTTTTGAAAGGTGACTCTATTTTGGACGCTAACTAGCATCCCAATTAGCGTCCCACTTAGCATCCAAAATAGCATCCCATATAACGCCTAGAATAGCCTCCAAAAAAACGTCCAAAATAGCACCAAGATTAGCACCATATATTGATCTAGGGTTAGTGCCATGAATGTCGCCAAGATAAACATCTAACATAGTGCCAAGTATAGAGCCAATAATTGTGCCTAGAAAAGATCCAACATAGCGTCAGGTATAAAGCCAGGTATAGAGTCTGGAATAACACCAAAAATTAGCATCCCAACAAACGTCCAAAATAGTATCCCATATAACGCCTAGAATAGCCTCCAAAAAAACGTCCAGAATAGCACCAAGCATAGAACCATATATTGAGCCATGGTTAGGAATTGCACCATGAATTTCGCTAGGAAAAACATTCGACATGGCTCCAAGTATAGAGCAAAGAATTGTGCCTAGAAAACATCAAACATAGCGCCAGGTATAGAGCCAGGTATAACGCTTGGAATAACGGTAGAAATTTCAAAAGGAATCACACTAGGAATTGCACTAGGTTTAGAGCTAGGAATTGGGTTTGCAAAAAGTCCAACATAACGTCAGATAGAGTGCCAACATTAGCACCAAAATTTGTGCTAGCAAAATAACAAGAAATTTCAGAAGGAATTGTGTAGGAATTGCACCAGGCATAGTGCTAGGTATAGAGATAGACATAGGACAAGGAATTGCGAAAGGAATTTCAGAAGGTACTGTGCCAGGAATTTCCCTTGGAAAAGGGCCAAGCATAGCACCAGGTATATATCTAGGAATAAAGTTAAGAATTGCGATTGGAAAATACCCAACATAGCGACAAGTATAGAGCCAAGTATAGCACCAAAAAATTTGAAATCAATTGTGCGAGGTTTAGATCTAAGAATTGTGCTCGAAAAAATCGTCCGACATAGTGTTAGATATAGATCTAGGATTAATGCCAAAATTTGCACTAGGAAAATATCCAGGAATTACTGAAGGAATTGTGCTAGGAATTACACCAGGCATAGTGCCAAGTATAGATCTAGACGCAACACTATGAATTGTGATAGGAATTTCAAAAGGTATTGCAACAATAATTGCCCCGGGAAAAGGGCCAAGCATAGCACGAAGTATAAAGCTAGACATAGCACCAAGAATTGCACTAGGAAGTTCGAAACGAATTGTGCTTAAAATTTTTTTAGGAAAACTCCAAGGTTGCGTTAGGGACAGTGTCAGGCATGTTGACATAAGTAGCACCTAATTGTCCATTTTGGAAACTGAGTGACCCTAATTAATCGTAAATAACCATAATGGAATCCTACGGTCCCTAACAACATCATAGTGTGCTTAATGACATGTTGTTGATGATGATGATACATATTGACAATGATAAATATGGCAATGACGATTTCTACAATATTTAGTAACATAATATTTTATTGACCTTGTCTTTTTTATATTTATCAATTTATTCATCATATTTTCCTCCTTAATGATCCCAAGTTAAGCTTCTAGGCCGATAATATCTAGATCAAAGAGGAAGACACTGAATCATTATCAATGATCAACCATTATAGGAGTCTCACCCACCCCCCTAGGAGCACTCTTTACTCCAAACCCCATGGATTTTCCACATAATGTTTATTTGTATAGTTTGGTAGTCGTCCATGTCATCTGACGATGTCAACATGGTACTCAACATAACTAAGTAACTGGGTATCTCCATATGCATTAGAGTTAGTTGAATCAATATAATGAATGAACAGATTAATTCAACTCTTTAGATTTCCCAACACACAACACAAATTGTGCAATAAACACCACATAGACACACATTGTTCCCCTTGCACCACACATACCACATAATCCATAGTTGCACCATAAGAGCAACACGCGCCACACATAATAGACACATTGTACATGTACCATTGACATAGTTTGTTTCCATGCCACATATAATTCATGCATGGACAAGGAGCAATCAACTCCTATCATGCAACGTGCAATCAACATGGTTATGAAGGTGATGAGTCTTCGTATTGATGTTTGTTTGATATCGCTAACAAATGACATAAGGAAAGAAAACAACACAACAAATTATACAATATGATGGAAAAGAATTAATGGCACTACATACATTACAATAAGTTTCAATATGGTTTATAGAATAATCATGGTAAAGAATATTGATAATTGAACACAGTTTGAAGTTGCATAAGCATAGCACCATCTAACGCTAAAGGAACAAAAATAACACAATTTCCCTACAACTACTGGATGCCATGGGAATAAAAACAACACAACTTCATGCTACACTCAATCCCATTTATCTTCACCCAATAATCATTATCACCCTTTTAGGACACAAAAAACAAACAAAATACAATCTTCCATTTGAAAAAAAGTTATATATTACATAAATTAAAAATTGGCATGATTTAATGAATTTAGTATTTGTATTTTCAAACTAAGGTCATATTTCCTATGAAGTGGATTACATAGATAACATAGAAAGATACGCGTGGAAAATTGGACTTGGAAATTTGGTTTCACTTGTTTAGCTTCACTAGGACCAACTTAGTAGCACATAGCATGGTTAGATTGGCTTGGACCTACTTCGCTTTTAGACATCACATGGTAGAATTAACAACGAACATGTAGGACTAAGGGTTTGTTGGACTTGGAATTACTACTAAGTTGTCTTGACTTGGATAGAATTTTATCTTTGACATTTCATGTTAGGATTGATAGCGTTAGATTCCAAGTTGTGATTTAGTGATTGGAATGGAGTGTTGTTATGCAAACAATTTAATATCCAAATCCAATTGACATAGAGATCTGTATTTGAGGTACTTGATTGAAATTGAATCGTTGGCCTAATGCTTGCCTTAGATGAATAGTTAACTTTTATTAAGCTAACCATTGGGGCTTATGCATACAAATTCCTACTATGGTAGGCCCTGCACCATGCACTACACCAGGTCAAGGCTTTGTTCCCTTTGCAATTAAGCATTAAGTTAACCTTAGTGCATAAAACATCCATGAGCAATTGTATACCTTCCTTTTACACACTAGTCAAATTCCTCATGTTTTGTTTTGGTAGTCGATGATAACCCCATGCCACAATAATGTCATTTAAACTAAAATTATTGATTTTATTCATGTGGATTATTCACAACGCTCACCCACATACACAAATAACAACAAAGAAGCCTTATAATAAAAACAAATTAGCAGAATAATAACTTGTAATTATTGGCATCATATAAATAACAACTACGATCCAAAGAAATGAATCTACTAATTAATGTAACAATATCCATTCAAATTCCAATACTAACATTGCTAATGATTTTAAGTGTCATAGCTTGTGACCTTCTTGCACTTGCAAATAAATATCATTGAGTGCAATAGAACACTGCACTCTTTTTATTGTGGGGGTGTATGGATAAATCTCATGGGACTTATGATGGTATTGTCATGGTCAATGGAGGAGACATAAATCTTGGGCACTAACAAAATATTCTAACCATCTAGGACTAATAAGGTTATCCATCTATCAATTTTAGAAACTCTTATATTCCCTTTGCAATCCTCCCCATACTCACCATATTATGCACAATGTTTTCCCTAACCTAGGCTCACCACCTTTCCCCATCACTCTGAGTCGCATTGTACTTTCCATCTAGAGCTTGTCTTCAACATTGAACTTTTGATTTTAGGGTTTATATTTTTCTCTCTTATTCTTTGGATCACGGTGAGGGACTTGGGAACCCCTTCTGGATGGATGGAATATTTAATTCTTGAATATGGCCCCTCTGATTCACTTTATTCTCTATTTAAGATCCCATTGAATCATATTTTGAGTGAAAGGAAGTCTCATACGATCACAATTTTCCTCTTCATCAATACCTTCTTTAGGGTGGTGGATTTCATCTATGAGTTCATGAAGAACCTCCTAGGTCTTATTTCATATGCATGCCACATGTTATTTGGCTGTGCCTCCCTTTTGATTGGGCTCTACGCCTCATATACTTCTCGACATATACCTATAAACAACAAACTCAATTACGATTATCGGAGGTTTGAGTTTCTCTCTAAGCATGTGAATGGTGTTTTCCTAGTTGTGATTGGGTCTCTCATAGTTTTGAAGTCCATCAAGAGAATTATAGATTCCTAGGAAACTTTTTACAAATTGTTTATTGATTGTTTTGGTTCGAGGACTTATAATCAATATTGTGGGTTGGAATTTTCCCATGAGGCACATCATCATGCCCATGCTAGTGGTTGTTCCCATTCTCAATCTCGTGAAAGTCATGGACACAACCACACCTTCACAATTTGTGCCTCCTGCACAAACGAATCTTGCCTTTGCCTCTCCTCACCATTGCCTCATGCAAACTGTTACTAGTCATTTTATGAGTCACTTTAGTTTTCACATGAGCATTGATCCTTTGAGATAATCATGGTTCCATGTCTCTTCCTCAAATCTATTGTCTTTGTCATGTGTCCCTTCCATTTTTTTCTCTTCAACACTTTAGAACTAGTGATCATGAGGAAAATTGAAGACAAGATAAAACCCCTTGTTGGAAGATTCATCAACATTTTTTACATTTCAACGACATCAATTATTTTTATATGCAGCAGTTACAGTAGCTCCACCCAACATCTTTTTCATGGCAGCTTGTTCTTGGGCCTCTTTTTCCTACGCATAGTCCCATTACACACAATACTAATCTAAAGTACCATGTTTCTTTTGTGTCATGTACAATCAACAACATCAATTTTGGTTCACTCTTAGTTCCTCCATATTGCATTTATAACAGTAGGAAACAAAACATTTTGATTTTGTAGATCCTTGTTTTTCTATGGTGCGTCCACCAGTCACCAGCAACATGCTCATGGGACAACAATGCTCATCGTTCTTTTTGTCTAGTCATATTTGGTAGTTTTATTTTAGGAGTCACAACCACACAGTTAAGCAACATCCGGATCAAGTTCTATTTAGAGACATGCCCTCCCACTTGGGTCTATGTAGGAACCTACTTCTGCTCAACACCTCACAACAACATCTAGATTGGGTTCATTTGGAGGTGTTCCTTCCCACCCTGATCTGTGTAGGCACCTGCTCAGTTCAACAACTCTTCATGACAAAATATGGATTGGATTCATTTGGAGACATGCCCTCCCACCCTGATTGATGTAGGAACTTGCTCAGTTCAACTTTCTTTAGAGACACACCCTCCCACCTTAGTCTATGTAGTCACCTGCTTTAGTCAGCATAAGCACACTCTTCAATGTATTCATTATTTTGCAACACAACTCAACAACTATCATTTTAGAATTGGTTTTAGTTTTCTCACACTTCACCTGAGAGGAAGAAAGAATAGATGCTTCCCCCTTCAAATAGGAGGAAATGGTATGAATGGGAGGCCCATCCATCACAATATGATTTTTGGATTTGGTTCACACCCCCATTATCAAATTCGATTGGTTAATTAGTTAGGTATATTATTAAATAATTGTTAGTCTTTTTTACTTGTCAAATGTGGACAAGCATGTAATCATATATAAATGTTATGAATCCTTCATCTAATATAAGTTAGTATTATTTTCTTCTTATATGTATTTTGTTTATTCTAAGTTCGATTATTGAGTTTCATATCTATGTGGTTCAATAATTTAGTACATAAATTTGGTCGATACCTTTGATAATTACCATTTAACTATTTTATTTTGTTTTTATTGTTTTTTATGTAGTTTGTTGTCCCATAACTTTGTCGAAAGAATTTCAAGGGGCCCACCCAAAGGGACCTCACCTCAGTTTTGGGAACCTGTTCCCTGAGGGGCAAGAGAATTCAAGAGTTGACATAGACCTAGAGACAACTTGGCCACTCCAACCAACTAAGCTACCCCATTGGACTAATTTTTAACTATTTATTTATTATAGTAGATTCAATATTTAATATATAGTCATATTGAAATTGTTATTCAGAATTAAATACATAAAACCACCACACAATAACACTTCAATTCTATACCAAACAATCCTAAAAGAATCATTAAAAAAGAGTGAAAAACTAAAACAACAATTAAAACAAATTATATAACAATAATTAGCAATAAATCAATATTTTCAAAAAAGACCACAGCTTATGAAACACTTAATACATCTGAAAATATCACAAACCAAAATATATAGATAATTTAAAATTACATGTTTTAATTTTTTTATCTTAATATAAAAAACATTAATATTATTGTATCCATAGAATCTAAACCAAAATCTATTTTAACCTACAAACTAAAAATTAAAATTAAAAAAAAAAAAACATAAAACAAAGTAATTATTCAATTCCATACTTACTAAGTATTTTTAAAAAGAAACATCATAAAACAAAATTAAAAAAAAAAAACTAAAAATACTAAACATAGTTTAAAAAAACATGTTAATATTTAAAAAAGATACATCATAAAAAAAATAGCAAAAACTAAAAATAATAAACATAGATTAAAAAAAATGTTAAGCAATGCATGGGTACTAGTAAGAAGAAACATATAAACAAATTAGAAACATTATATTTAAAAATTAGAAACATTTCCAATAATTTTATATCACATTTAAATGGTTTTATTATTTTATTATTTCATTGATGCAATTTCTTATTATTTTGGAGGAGGTCGTAGAAGGCCAAACATTACAACTTCCTCATCCATGGAGCCCAATGGAACTAGCTTTTTTCTAAACTTGCTTGCTCTTAGTACTATTTCCTTGGTTTTCTTAGAATACATGCAGAAGATCAAAGGTAGCTTAGTGAAATGTTGTAATTTCAAATTTTTTCTTAGTTTCTTCTAACAAGTTCCATTGATTTTTTTAACATGCATGAAGGTGATCTAGGGTAGGCATACATAAAAAGGAGGCTCGCCAATGTTCAAATTTGATCCTAAAAAATCAACAAGTACATTCAGAATCACGTTTGTCTACATTCGAAAGCTCATCTGATAGCCCCTCTCTGAGTAGTACCCACTACTAAAAGCTCTCGCCTGAGCAGTGATCCTTGTAGAGAGAGGGAGATTGATTAGTTTGGAAGAGAGAAAGGAGGAATAATTTAGGGGAGGAGGGAAGTAGTCCAATCTATGTTATGCTTATGATAATTTTTTTATTTGATTTTTTGAGTTTTTTAATTCCAATTTCTAATGTGTATAATAAAATATTCAATTGCAGGTAGATTTTAGATTTTATGCTGGCGAAAATATAATCAATGAAGCTCACCAGAGGCTCAAGTCTTCACCGACCCTCACTCTTTGATTTCTGAAAGAAAAAAAACACACTCTTTGTTGATAGATTTTTGAAGAAAAAAAAATTAATAGCAATCATTGGATTTATTTTCTTTTTTATGGGAGAAAATGTTTGTATATCTACAAATTCATTCAAATATATATGCAAATTCATTCAAATATGTATGAAAGATTTTAATTTTTAATTTTTTTTAGTGGTTGATTTTTTATCTAAAATCAAAATATCGTTTTCAAGTGATTGGACAATAAGTGGTTGGACAATAATACGATGGATATGCAAATTCAAGTGTAAACGGCGAAAAGTTCGACTGGTATCATATGGTAAAACGGCTCTATGGCTTAGGAATAAGAATAACGTGTCTACAAGTGAATTCTATTGGCTCAGCTATGGCATCGGGCACTTGAATTCTATTAGCTCAGCTCTGCCATCGAAAACTGGGCACCGGGCAACTGGTTTTTAAATAAAACAAATTATAATTTAAAATTTAAATAAAATTTAGATAAAAATATATTTTATTCATTTTAAAATTATATTTTTATAGTTTTTATTATTTTTAAAGATATTATAATTTTATTTATATAATTTATAATGTTTTTTTTTCCTTTTAAAATTATTATTATTTTATTTATATAATTTTTTATTACATTTTAAAAATATTATCTAACATAATATAATATTCAATTTACAACATTTTAAATTTCCTTGTAAATTTGTTTAATGATAACATTTTAAGTTTATATATATTAGTTATAATAATTTTAACTAACAATTATAAAATGTTATTATTATTTATTTATTTATTTTTAATTGGAAATGGTTCACAATTGATTACAAACTCATTACTTAGTAAAGATTAAATTACTTTAAATATAAATAATATAGTTGTATAAAAATTGTATTCATTATTTTTCATAATTTACAAAGAAATTTAAAGATGGCATAAACCATGGAAAATAAATTCTTAATTCTCATAATTTATAATGAAGTTAAAAGATAAAAACTAATTTTTCTTCTCACAAAAAAGCAAAGCATAGAGAGTTAAAAATAAATTAATTTATTTTTCAAGGTTGTCTATGTTTCTTAAAAAAATTACATAATTTAAAAAAACAAAAATTAATTACATCAATATTCTACTTATATGTAATATGATAAATAAAGTAATCTAATAAATATTATAAATCATTGATTTCATAATTTTTTTATGTATTTTAAGATTAAATGAAAGAGAATAATATTCTGAATTTAATTTATTATACATAATATAGTGAATTATTGAAGTTGATTATGTATAAAAAAAAATTCAAATGACTAGTTTTATGTAAACTTTCATTATGATAATAATAATATTATGTTAAAATTAAGGATTTAAAAAAAAAATCTAAACAGATGTTTTAATAACTATAATTAGATTTGTTTGTTAAGAAATAAATTTCTTAATTCTTATTAATAGTAAAATTTCTAAAATTATTTTTTTATATGATAATTATTTTATATATACATTTATGAATGATAATTGATATTAACATTAAACCTTAAATAGCATCTATAATAAACTTCCTATTAAAATACAAAGTTGTTTTAACCATTTGTTATTTTATGGTGGTAGCAAAACACTATGCAAAAAAGGAAGCAAAATTTGGTGCAAATTTGGAAGCTAAAATTGACACATATTTGGAAGCAAAACATGGTGCAAAATGGGATGCTAAAGTGGTAGCACAAATGGATGCAATATTGGATGTTAATTTGGATGCAAATATGGTGCTAATTGGGATGTCATTTAGGAAGCAAAAGCGGGCGCTCTCTAGGAAGCAAAATATGACGTTATTTAGGAAGCAAAACTTGATGTTGTTTAGGAAGCAAAGTTGGACGTTATTATGGAAGCAAAAAAATAGACGCTATTCTGGACGTCATAAATGAAGCTATTTAGGATGCAAAAAAAGACGTTTTTTGAAATGCTTTAAGTTTTGTCCATGACACGTCCCATTTAGCATCCTGTTTGACCACTCAATGTAAAAAAAAAATACACTAAAAAGAGATGCTAAATGGGACGCTAATTCCAGGATTTGTTGTAGTGTGATAAGGGCACCATGTTATCTAGACATATGTGTACTTTCTTCTCTCCACCACTCCATTTGGTTAATGAGTATATTGAAATAGAGAATTACCTCTAGCTTCCTTCTCTCTTGCAGAAATCAACATGCTTATTATTCATTTTTTGAACGCAGCTCCTCTTTACTCAACATGCTTATTATTAAGATTGTATTCAACTCCATTTCCTATCTAGTGGACCTTAATACTCCATTCGGATTCTCTTATTACATTCTTCATGGATTTGAACTTAGAAAAAGACTCGGATCTCCTTTTTTTTAATAGACCCACATTTTATTGGAAATTGTTGAGCAGGATTGGCATTAATGTCAAAGACTGAAGCCATTAATGACAAAGGTCATTTGACATAGATGACATGACAAGCAGGTTGCACAAGTTTGGATGTGGTAGCTTGGGAATTAGAGCCCACTCACAGATGATGGTACAAATGACCGATTTTGTGGTTATCTGTTGAAGATGGTGTAGCTCATGTGTGTTGATGTTGTTAATACAGCCCCTTCTTGTTATGATGATGCCCTCATATTCTGCATGTATGTTGAGATGAACTTGATGATCATTGTTGGAGCATTTGGCATGGTGTGGACATGAGAAGTCGGTCTGATAAAAGAAAAAAAGGGAATTTAATCAATATTAAAAGCAAGTCCAATTGCAGTGTCGGCTCCTTAATATACTCCACAGAGATTCCTTTTTAAAAATAAAAATTTGATTTAGTAAGTTGGCCTCCAAAGGTTAAGGAAAAATAATAAAATATTATTTTGGAATAAAGAATGAAAATTGATGAAGTCGGCCCCTAGGCTTTGTGGAGAAGAAAAGGTATAAATAAGTGATCAAAAGTTTTAATTTGTGTGGATTTGTGGGAGCAAATTGAGCTTTGATAGTGATTTTCGTGGGATATTACTGAGGAAGTGAATTTTGGAAGGGAAAATGTAGCAGCAGACATGAGTTCACTTTTTAAATCTGATTTTTTTCCTGAGTTTTTCGAGTATGTGAGCTAACTGAGATAGCCACAGTCTAGAAAGAGAGGCGGAATGTAGATTGAGGCAGCAACTGGAGTCTTCTTCTAGTGCAAATTTTTTTCTCGGGCATATGACAAACTGAGGCTAAGTTTACATGGATAATTCCTTCGCAATCAAGGTTACACAGATCCCCTTGAGTCTGCATAACATCTGACTGAGAAATCACTCGGCCCTTCACCTACTACCACTGAGTATCGATCTGATTCCCCTCGCGACCTACCGAGAAAATGCGAGTCGCGACCCTTCCTCCAAGGCTAAAATAGATTATTGGTTGCTCCCAGGAATGCTGAAACAGGGGTATGGACTCATGCTAAGATGGATGCGTTACTGAGGCTGAAAACAATAACTCTTCTTGCGGCATTCCTAAGACAGAGGTGCGTTGGTTGTTCGTTCATTTCTTCTTCACCGGGCAATTAACAGACACGTGTTTTCTTTCCACATTTTACCAAAATTGGGAATGTTCTCTTTCTGCCTATTGGATATCGTGAACCCATCGATACCGGTCAAAAGGCTGCAATGTGTCATGGCTCTCATAAGCTAGGGTTCCACAAAAAAAATCACTGAGAAATTGACCCGATATCCCCGGTGTCTTGAATATATTACGACAATACAAAAGGTATATCCACTCGTGATGCTCTGGAAAGTTTTGACATGATTAGCAGTAAGAAGATTACAAGTAAGAGGATTACAAGTATAACAGATATGAAACGACTCTATTATGGACCAGTGGATGATTCTGTGGACATGAGGAGACATCAATGACATGAGCAGAGTTTCATGAACTATCATGAATAGACATAGCCTTGAAAACATGAGCAGAGACTAAAGATTAGTGTTTAAAGCAGTATGGTATGTCTTTGATCAGCAGTAAACTAAGTGGACAGATTGATGATGTTGACAAAGACATTTATGAAGATGTGACTATGAACAATATGATACTGATGACAATGTGTTATGTTAATTGACAATTTGTTGATTTTCCTATGAACACATGCTAATGAAGAGAGTGAGGTTATATGGTTGGATAAGAACAAAATGATACAATATGCATGGACAAAATAAGAAGAATTGGCAGCAGATTGATGAACAGTATGATGATAATGAGAGTGATGAGCAGAAGAGTGTTGCAACAGTAGATGACTAGCAGTAGTAATGTTTAATATGACAGTGATGACGTGGACAAAAAAAAATGATGTGGCAGTGAGCGCACTTGACAGTAATATGTGTGTGATGAGTGTGTTGAGACATTGAGCTTAAATTGTAAATGCAAGCTTGACTTGCATATGAGGTTAAGATACCTCAAACCCCTTCTTAGCAGGGTCTAAGAAAACCAGGTAGGGTCCTAGATGAAGAGTAGGTGCTCTTTGTATCAGTAGATGNTATGTTTATGAAATGATTATGAAATTGGTAGAATAGTGGAGTGATGAATTGGTAGCTAATTGTGATAAGTTAAGAAAAGTTTTAAAATTGGCTTTACATTGATTCACCCCCCTCTCAGTGTAAACATTGTGCCCAACAATGTCATCAACAACAACAAAAATACCTTGCACCAACCATTGAATTTGTTCTCGTGGGACTATAGATATCACTATGGGTAGGTGAGTAGATTTGAAAAGGTGTTTAGTCTATTACCGTGTATTGTTTCAAACCATGATAGTGTTGTTGTTAATGAAATCAAAAGTTGTTAGGATTGAACTAATATTGGGTGAAAGCATTGTTTTCTAAACACTATAAGGAGAATTGGAGTAGGCATACAAGTATCTATAGCATCATGCTAAAGTCAAACCATAACAATTTCTGAAACCCAAGATAGAGAAAAAGTGGAGTTTCATCCTAATCACTAAATTGAGAAACTATTGGGGATATAATACCATGATCAATTATGATTGGACCTAAGACACTAGTTTTTAACGATGAATGTGCTTAGGTGGACCATTATTAAGTACACGATAGCAATTATGGTGTTAGTTTGTGTAGCTTGGACAAGTACTTCTACATAGGCTATGTCTCTAACATGTAGAATTGGTATGAAAAGTTACTCTCTAGGTGAGCACTATGTAAAGTGACTTTAAATATTTTTAATGACTAAAGTGAATTTTATATAGTTTGAGTGACTTATGTGATATAAGTCATCTCAATGAGAGATTAAGTGATCGTTGATCTAGCGAGGACAAGATTTATTTTTGACCGTTGAGATTTGGAGGTAGCTGAAGAGTCATTAGTGTAATTATAAAAGCTACCTAAGGAGAGTAGAGAGACATGGTGAATGAAGGGATTTTTGGAGAGAAAAAGATAAAGGAAATAGGTTGCAACAAAGAGAATGGGGTTCAATTTCCAAGGAGGGAAGGAGCATGAATCCCAAGGAAAGAGCAAATGCACATTAATTGAGGAGGTAGTTTGTAATGCATTTATTGCATAGGAGGTAGGCCATACAACTGAGAAATTGGCACAACATTTGAGGGTCATACTATTACATTTAATGCTAACGCCATACAGTACATATTTGAGGGTGCAGACCATACAGAGGGCATAGAAATCGAGGTGTTGATACAAATTGTATTAAGGTTGTACAACAGACTGTTGGGCTGAATTTTCTGAGTCTGTCATGATTTACAAGGTGCATTTATTGTTGGTTTTAATGATGTAAATTTCCATTTTCTTTGTGGGATGATTATTAATAAAATTCTCTTTCATCTGATTAGTTTTTCCTTGATGGTTTTTCTAGGGGAATTCAAAAACTTACTATGTCAAATGTGTGTGATTTCTTTTTTATTTCGTTGTGCATTTTCCAATTTATGACTCAATGTATTTCTGCTCATAAAATATAGATTTGAGTGCCCATAGAATTTTGTGCATTGATCTATGGTAAATTATTTTATTGGAGATAGAAACCATATTTGGGTTATTGTGAATATTATGTCTGTTTACAATCATAATTTGGAAATCTGGAATGTGTTAGATTTCTATACAAATAAATTTGAGTTTATCATTTTATTCGAAGTGTAAATAATTCCTAAGGCTTGGAGAAAATTTCTACATGGTATTAGAGTTGGGACTTTGAGAAAGTAAATTGTGAAAACTAGTATTTGACACAAGGAGGCAGCAAGGGTATTGTTGAGTTATTCCACCTAGCAAATTTGGGTTTGTTATTGATTGGTCAGTGAGTATGTCTTTGGCATTTGGCTTGTGATTTTAGGATAGGTTGGAGGGTGCATCAAATTTCATTCCATGGAAGGAGAGGATCACTTTGTTGTTGGAGGAATTGAGTTATGTGAGATAACCAAGGAATTTGTTATGATTCCACTAATCCTGATACATTGGTTAAATATAACAAGAAGAATGTGAAGGAAAAAACATATTCTTCTTGATGCAATGAAAGACCACATTATGCCTCATGTGATGGATAAAAAGAATTCATTTGATATGTTGGCAGCTTTGATGAAGTTGTATCAAAGCAATAATCAAAACCGAAAAATGGTCTTGAGGGATAAACCAAGAGATAATAAGATGACCAAGACTAAAAATGTTACATCATACCTTACTAGGATTTCATGTGTATGTGATGATTTGGGTGATGTTGGTGAGAAAGTGGATAATGCAAAGTTGGTTGGAACTACCTTTGATGGTTTCTCACGACCATGGCATGAATTTGTGCATGTGATCGTTACCAGAGAGAACATGCCTACATGGAATATACTTTGGGATGATTTCATATAGGAGGAGCTAAGAGTTAGCCCCATCCAAAGAGAAATATCATGGGGATGATGAGGAGAATGTTTCTCTTTTAGGGAAGAGCAAGCATAGGCCCAAGAAAGGCCCTGATGGTGGGTGTAGCTCAAAAATTTAACAAAAGAAAGACATGATCAAAGTGAAATGCTTTGATTTCCACAAGAATAGCCACTATATGATTCCATGTCCAAATAAAAATAAGAAGGGAAAGGGTGAGGCGTAGATATCAGAATCAATTGAGATTGAGGACTTTGCTAATAAGTTTGAGAAGGGGTTTTCTCTTGTCTCTTTTCTTTTAGGAATTGGTAGTGCATAGTTTAAGGACATTAGAACATGGGTTGTGGACAATGATTCATCTCAACAAAGGACAAGAATGAGGTCAATGTTCCTTAGTGTTTTAGAGATTGAATCAGACTGCCATGTGTGTTATGGGGCTAGCACCATGCATGCAGTGAAGGGGGTTGGATGTGTGATATTCCAGAAGGATATATGGAGGTGTTTGAGGTGTTGTTTTTTTTAAAGTTGAAGGTTAGTTCGCTCTTGGTATCAGCTTTGGAAGATGAGGGGTAGAGAACGATGTTCCAGTGTGGAAAGGTACTTATATAGAGAGAGGGAGCTACCCTGGACATAACATGAGTTCTTGGTGTCAGATATTGGAGATCATATTGGTTGTTGGGACACAATTTGGTTGGGTCCAAGGGGATCTTGGATACATGGTTTGTGCCAATATAAAGGAAAATTAGTCGTGTGGGTTATTCCAATACTATTAGGAGAATTAGCTGGTATGAGCCAATTTAGTTGGATTCTTATGAAGTTGAGGAGAATCCTCGAAGCATGTTTTACAAAAGTTAGTCTTCAACACAGGATCTAATGCAAGCGAAAGAGAGGCTTTCTGGTTTAAATAGAGCAGTTATAACAACATATGGAGTGATGGGGTTGGATACAAATCTAGGTGGTGGTTCTTAAATTACCTTCCTCTCTAAGAGGGAGTGTTAGTTTTTGTATCTTGGATAGGTACTTCTACATAGGCTATGTTTCTAACATGTAGAAGTGGTCCAAAACGTGACTCTCTAGGTGAGCACTTTGTAAAGTGACTTTTATTATTTTTATTGACTAAAGTGAATTTTATATAGTTTGAGTGAATTAAGTGATTTAAGTTTCCTCAATGAGAGATTAAATCACAATCATTGATCTAATGAGAACAATATTTAACCTTGCTTGTTGAGATTTGGAGGTAGTTGAAGAGTCATTTGTGAAATTACAAAAGAGACCTAACCAGAGTAGAGAGACATGATAAATGAAGAGAATTTTTGGAGAGTTGAAGAAAAAGGAAAGAGGTTTCAACAAAGAGAAGGGGAGATAAATTTCCAAGGATGGAAAGAGCACGAATCCAAGGGCAAGAGTGAATGCATAGAAATATAGAAGGTAGTTTGTACTGTTTTTATTACACAGGAGGTGGGTCATACAACTGAGAAATTGGTACAAAATTCGAGGGTTGTACTGTTCTATTTAATGCTAAGGAAGTACTATATGAATTTCAAGGTGCAGAATGTACAAAGGGCATAAATATCAAGGTGTTGATACAAACTGTACTAAGGTAATATAATAGACTGTTGGGCTAAATTTTATGAGTTTGGAATGATTTATGAGGTGCATTTATTAGTCGTTTTAATGCTATAAATTTCCAATTTCTATGTGGGATGATTATTAATAAAATTCTCTCTCATTTGACTATTTTCCCTTTAGGGTTTTTACAAGGGATTGCATAAAAAATTCTTGTGTTGAATGTGTGTGATTTATGAATTATTCTGCTGTGCATTTTCCAATTTATGACTCAAAAAAAATTGCTCATAAAATATAGCTTTGAATTCCCATAGAATTTTGTGCATTAATCTATGGTAAACTATTTTATTGGACATAGAAATCATATTTGGGTTATTGTGAATATGCAATGTGTTTACATTCCTGAATTTCATATTTGGAATGTGTTAGATTTTCCTGCAAATAAATATGAGTTTATCAATTTATTGGAAGTGTAAATCATTTCTGGGTATTTGAGTAAATTTCTACATATGGTTCTAAAGAGTTTATCATGTGGAAACTTGTTCTCTAGATGTCATCATCCCAAATTAGAACATGGTACAAAATTCTTATGTGTGAGTGATTTTGTTATGTCAAGAAGAGCCACAATTGAAGAATCTCGTACCCTTTTATATTGGTTAGAAACTAAGGTTGTATTTAGCAAGATAAGCGTATGTGGGCTAATCATGTGTGGGGTGTAAGCTACAATGGTTGTCCCATTGCATCCAACACTAGTGACCACCTTTCCTTTCTTAGCTCCAAACTCTACAATAGTCACCTTTTGTGAGGAATTTTGAAGCATGGAACTACCTGGGATGCTTTGAGGAGTGATATACATATAAAATTGAGGCACAACAATCTAAGGACCAAGATAGAAACTTACTATAGATTCAAAAAATCAATTTTACTCAAAGAAATGACATGAATAGTGAAAAAATACTTGCAACTGTATATTTGCTTATCATTAATCAGAATAATAGATTACAATGTTATACAATGGCATAAAGAGCCATGTAATTCGAATCCAAGAGATGTCATTCAAATTCGATGCATGAGAGTGGCTTACTTGTTAGTAAACACCACTCGGCACATCAGTTAACCACTTAACTCCCACATAATTGACTCTAACTGACTCAAAGGTAGTTTAGACCGAGCCTAACTAAATATAACTCAACTGCATGCCAACAAGTAGGTGAGGGCACCTATCTGACTTCAGTTAGCAGAGATGAACTGAATTGAGTCACCAAAAGTAGGTGAAGGCACTTTTAATTACTCCAGTTAACTGCAATTAACCAAAATTAGGTGAAATCGAGAGGAAGGCACCTTTATCACTTCAGTTGAACTCAAAGCTAGGTGAAACAACCTCCAGTTAATTGAATGAGGTGCATATGTCAAGTAGATCAACCCATATTTGATCCCTGATTGAAGGAGGAGGCTCAGTTAGTCTTCCCGATTGAAGGAGAAGAATTAGTTAGGCTCTCTTATTGAAGGAGGGGATCCAGTTGATGATGCAGTCGCATGTTCGAGTCAAAAACTTAGGATATGTGGTAAATTAGGCTAAAATAACACAAATAATGATGCGTGGTTGGAAAATGACTCCAAAACCCCCCTTTAAGCTAATCTCATGTGGAGGAGTAAGAAAAATAGGGCCCTGAGAACAAATGCCATAGGTCACCCCTTACAAATTTAATTCTAAAATGCTAAAAAAACTAAGTGAGGAAAAGAGAAAAAACCCAGTGGGAAAGAAATCCTCCCCCCCCCCAAATTGAACACTAACGAACTAATCTGTCTTCACCATGATGAAACCCACCCCCAATAGTGAACGGAGGTAAGATAAATTCTTCTAAGTGAAGTTCTTGCTGAAAATGTCTGCAATTTGCTCATCCGTGGGGCAATATTGTAGAACAATTGTTCTATCATGCACAAGCTCTATGATGTAGTGCATCTGGATCTTGATGTGTTTGGTTCTCTATCTCTGAACCTGATCTGTCGAGATCCTGATAGCACTCTAATTGTCACAAAAAAATTACAATAGAAGTTGTGCTACCAATGTCAAACTCCACTAGAATATCTTGCATCCAAACTGCCTAGATGCATGCATTGACCGCTTCCATGTACTATGCCTCTGCTGAAGATAGGGAAACAAATGCATGTTTTTTGCTAGACTAGAAAATATGGCCACCACCATACATGAAAACATAGCCGAAAGTAGACTTTCAATCAAGGTTATCTCCAACCCAATCCGAATCTGTGAATCCTACCAAGTCTAGATCGGAATCTACAACATAGTGAATGCCAAAGTCTCTAGTACCCTACATGTACTGTAGAATCCTCTTGGATTCCCTCCAATGAATTTCATGAGGCTGGTGCATGTACTTGATACAACATTCATGGAATAACAAATATCAGGCCTTGAATGTGTCAAGTACAGAAGGCTTCCAATCAATTGCCTATAGATAGTGGAATCCACTTCCTATGTAGAATTTCCTTCCTCAAGTATGATTCCTGAGAGGAATGGGAAAGGTGAAACCTTACAATCAGCCATACTAAACTTAATTAGAAGTTCTGAAACATACTTTGATTGGATGATCATTATCCCATCAAAATCTTGAGTGATTTCTAAGCCAAGAAATTTCCTTAGTAGGCCTAGATCACTCATGTTAAACGCTTCATGCAAAGCGATTTTTATGAATCTAATTGAAGCAAGTGTGCTTCCTGTAATTAAAAAATCATCTACATACATATATATAATGAGTAAATCACCTTCATATTGTTGTAGGTACATATTTGGATCAGACTTACATCTTGCTAAGTTTTGTGATAGCAGAAAATAGTCCATCTTTGCATACCAAGCTCTTGGGGCTTGTTTCAATCCATACAATGATTTCTGAAGTCTACAAACTAATGTTGGGTCTGATATGTACCCTTCAGGCTGCTTCATGTAGACCTATTCTTTCATATCCCTATGAATAATATCACTCTTCACATCCATATGGTGCACCTACCATTGTTTGGATGCATAAATGGCTAAAACTAGCCGAATAGAATCTATCCTTTCCACTAGTGAAAAGGTTTTTGTATAGTCCACTCCTTGGACTTGTGAGAAGACTTTTTCCACCAACCTAGATTTATATTTTTAGGTTGATCCATCTGCAACAACATTAGTTCGATAGATCCATTTGCATTGAACAATTTTCCTCTCCGAGGTTGCATTTTTCTAGCTCCGAGGTTGCATTTTTCTAGCTCCGAGGTTGCATTTTTCTAAAGTGATTGATACTCTTCATCCATGGCAGCTTGCCATCTTAGATCATGTTGGGAATGATAATATGAATTAGGATCAGATCCAACCATCATATAACACATCTCGGACATCAAATGATCAGTGCAATAAAGATAAATACCTGCTCTTTGATAGTCTCCTCAAGTTCTTCTTGGATTAGCAGGATTTCCAATGTTTGACCCAATGGAGGAGAGAGTCCTTTCTTCCCATTTTGGAAGATGAGTGGGCTCATTCAGATCTGATTCAGATGCTAATATTTCATGCTCACTGATATCATACATTACATCTGAAATATCAGAGCACAAACTTTCACTTTCATCCCCAAATTCTTCATCAGAAAGAGGAAGCGATTTTGTAGTTTCTTCCTCTACTAGTTTCAAATCTTGGAGAGGTTCTTCAAAGTGGACACTTCCCTCGATGATTATATTTTTAGTTTTTATATTCAAGATATTATATCATTTTTCTTCTTCAGCATACGAAATGAGGATACACTCAACACTCTGTGGTTGCAAATACTTTCTTTTATCAAGAGGAACTCTAGCCCAAGCAGTGGACCCGAAAACCCTGAGATTGGACACATAAGGCTTGTGACCGGTGTAAGATTCGAAAGGTGTTATCCTTTGAAGGATGAATTTGGAACCCTGTTCTGAATGTATGCAGCAACATTCATAGCCTCAGCCCAAATATTTTCTGCCAATTCCTTAGACTCAAGCATATAGGTTGTCATCTCCTTTAGTGCTCGGTTTTTCGTTTCTGCTACACCAT
This sequence comes from Pseudotsuga menziesii, assembly GCA_001517045.1. Classification (NCBI taxonomy): domain Eukaryota; kingdom Viridiplantae; phylum Streptophyta; class Pinopsida; order Pinales; family Pinaceae; genus Pseudotsuga; species Pseudotsuga menziesii. The sequence continues at coordinate 148,929 of LPNX010637755.1, read as the reverse complement.
TTTGCTGAGGTGTGTAGGGAACATTATGTTGGATTTTGATTCCATTTTCCATACAAAGTTTCTCCATATATGATTTAATGTATTCACCTCCATTATCATATTTGAGAGCTTTGATCTTTCTCCTAGTAGCAGTCTCAACTGAAGCTTTAAAATCTATGAATTTTTCAAGAACTTCCAATTTCTTTTTGAGAAAGTAGACCCATGTAAATCTTGAAAGGACATATATGAAGGTAAGAACATATCTCGATCCACTCATGGAGGTTGTTGGAATTGGACCGCTAATATCATAATGGATTAGCCCCAAAATACATGTAGCTCTACTTGCTTTTCCTCGATCAAACTTATGCTCGGGATGCTTGCCGACTATGCATCCCTTGTAGATCCCTTTTGAGGATTTGATTATTGGAAGGCCTTAGACCATGGAATTATTTTGTAGCAGCTGGAAATATTTATAGTTTAGGTGTCCAGACCTTTCATTCTGCAATCAGCTGACCTCATTCCCATGAGTCAGGAGGGCACTAGGCTTTGAATCGGGAACAAAGTTGGAAAACTCATAGGTCTCAGCAGAGTAATTTGCTTTCCCTACAACAATGAGTTTTCCTGTGGATATCTTAGATATGTCAACATCATTGGGGATGAATACAAATATTTCAGGCAAATCTGGGTGTGTCATTTGATATACATACAACAATTTTGAAGCTAAAGAAGGCACATATAGAACATTTTGAAATCTTCCATGTTCTAGGTGGATAGTACCTTTTCCTTTTGATGAGACTTGAGAGTCATGTAGCTGTCGGAATCCAATGATGTGAAAGAATCCTTGCATACAACCATATGATTCGAATCACCAAAGTCAATGAGAAGAGTTCTATCCTTCGAAACATTAGCCTTGAGAGCATGTCCTCTTTCAGGCTGATTATTCCGATCTCCAGCTTCTTTCTTCCTTGCGCCTTCTGGAAGAGTAATGTTGCTTTTCTCAAGGAGAAGGGACATCTGATCAATTGTTCTCTTCGTGCAAGATCTTTCGGGATGAAATCCTTTTGCACAATAAGAGCACTTTGTCTTCTCTTTTCCCCATTGCTTGTTTTTCCTCGAGCCTGAGGGCTCATCCAACTGCTGGTTTTTCTCCTTCTTCTTGGGAGGGTCAAGCTTTGTCTTCTCTTTCTTTTTCTTTCCTCTTGCATTCAAAGCTTTGGGTCCTCCAGTAAACAAAGCTTGATATTTGGAGGATCTCAAAGATCCCATCTGAACAAGTTTATCATGCTCATTGTTAAGGGTCGACATCTTCCAATTTTGAATTGTAAGCTTTCCTATATGGAAGGTATATACAAAGATAGAGTAGTCTGGTCCTAGCTTCGAAAGGATAAAAAGAATGAGTTGATCATCTTTCTTCTCAACTTCACATTGTTTCAATTGGAGCACAAGGTGCTTAAACTTAGTGAAGAATTCATTGATGGTCTCAAAGTTTCTTGGATTGAGAGAGATCAATTCATTCTCCAGTTGATAGGATCTCAAATCATCCTGCTTGCCAAAGAGTTTAGCAATTTGTTCCCACACTTCCTTGGGAGTCTTCAATCTAGAGAGATGGAAAAGAAGATCCTTAGAAATGGAGAGACATATGAAACCATACGCTTTATCTAGTTTGTTCCAATATTTTCCCTTCTCTATTACTACATTTGGATACCTCTCCGTGCCCATGGTGAATCTAAAGAGTCCTTTGGAGCACAATGACATCTCAATATCCTCTTTCCACTGAGGGAAGTTGAAAGGAGTGAAAATATTGTTTGAAGAGGAGTCCATTTTGCAGCTGTAGTGAATGCAATATATGTGCTTGTGATACCTACGAACACACAAAACAAACAAAATAAGGTCGAATAACCTGCACTTTTGGAGTTTTCTTCATGCCTAGATATACTTCTATGGATATAATCCAGAGGGAGCAAGGCTATTTTTCTAGGACTTATGTGGAAAACTCTTTGCTTCTGGTGTAGAGTTGGAATAATTTTGAGCAAATTTGTTCAATATTCATCAAAGTTCCATTGTAGCTCATGTAAAAGAATTGCCTTGTCCTGCCATGGCTCTGATACCATATAAAATTTAGGCACAACAATCTAAGGACCAAGACAGAAACTTACTATAGATTCAACAAATCAATTTTACTCAAATAAATGACATGAACAATGCAAAAATACTTGTAGTTGTATATTTTCTTATCATTAATCAGAATAATATATTACAATGCAATACAATGGCATAAAGAGACATGCAATTCGAATACAAGAGAGGTAATTTGAATTGGTTGCATGAGAGTGGCTTACTTGTTAGTTAACACCACTCGACACATCAGTTAACCACTTAACTCCCACATAATTGACTCTAACTAACTCGGAGGCAGTTTAGATTAAGTCTAACTGAATAGAACTCAACTGCATGCCAACAAGTAGGTGAGGGTGCCTATTTGACTTCAGTTCGCTGAGATGAACTGAACTGAGTCACCAAAAGTAGGTGGAGGTGCCTTTAATTACTCCAATTAATTGTAATTAACCAAAATTAGGTGAAATCGAGAGGAAGGCACCTTTAGCACTTCAGTTGAACTGAAAGGTAGGTGAAACAACCTCCAGTTAACTGAATGAGGCGCATATGTTAAGTAGATCAATCCATATTTTCTCCCTGGTTGAAGGAGGAGGAGTCTCCCCGATTGAAGGATAAGACTCAATTAGGATCCCTAATTGAAGGAGGAGATTCAGTTGATGATGCAGTCACATGTTTGAGTCAAAAAATTATGATAAGTGGTAAATTAGGCTAAAATAATCCAAATAATGATGTGTGGTTGGAAAATGACTCCAATAATACAAACAATTAGTATTACCATTAAGGAAGTCAAGGAATCCATGTGTTTTGTGCTATCATTGACTGATGTTACACAATTTCCCATTCTAAAAAAATTCTTTATTAGTGATTTTTGTTGCCACAATCAATGCTAGCAGTAATAACTCGTAATGAAGTACGCCAATACTATTCGTGTTCTTGTAACTGAAATATTCATTTCTATTTTGTATGGTTTTGGATTTCCTCTACCCCCTGAATGGTGGAAGAAAACCTTTGAAAATCATGCAATGCTATCCCATCATTAGTCCACTTAGGCTCATGTTCCTCTCCCAACTACTCTTCATCTGTTGAATGCGTTGAGAGATGGCCCACGACAGAGATAGTTTTGGTTGCTTGGGGCTGAGATGGCATCGATGATAGCAATAAATATTGATGTTATCCAGATCATTGTCATCGAGATCCTTGCTAGATATTCCTCTGTCTTCAATTTTAGCCACTATGATGCATTTATTTTATCATAACGCCCTGTTTTTAATCTCTCATGCAATTATGCCTGAAGCTCAATATTAGTTTTCCATTTTCCCTTATACAATAAAAAAATGCCTACCTACTCTAAGGAAATGTCTCGTAAAGCATTTATAAACTATGACTTGATGAATAATTCCCAAATTCAAAACATTCTTTGTACTACCCAAAGTAAACCATCTTCAAAATTCCCATAAATTACAATCAAATTCACCGACAAATCCCTCTCATCCCACCCTACCAAAAGCTCAATATTAGTTTTCCCTATTTCCTTATACAATTAAAAAAATGCTTACATACTAAAAGGACATGTCTCTTAAAAAAATTATAAACTATGACTTGATGAATGCTTCCCAAATTCAAAGCATTCTCCACACTGCCCGAAGTAACCCAACTTTAAAGTTCCAATAAATTACAACCAAATTCAGTGGCAAATCTTTTATGGGTATATATTAGTATTAAAACTTTAAGCCATAAATTAATTTTGACTCAAATATATGCAACATGAGTTTTTTTTGCGATGATTTAACTCCAATCTATGTGATCATAATTTAATTATGATCCATGCGATGTGGGTTTTTTTTCTTCCTCGGATGTGACTTAACTTTGATATGGGTTTTTCGCCTTGATTTAATTTTGATTTGAGATTTTCAGCTATGATTTAGTTTTTATCTAAGTCTTTTTGGTGGTGGTATGTAATTTTATTTGATATGTGACATTGTCCCTTAGACTATTGTTTTTTCCCTGAATCTGGGGTTGTTTAGATACTTTGTCTAGGACATTCTATCTGTATTTTCTGGGTCAGTTGATAGTGTTTACTATGTCATCGGTCTAATTATTGACCATACATGGGTGTAGCAATTTTGTTATAACCTGTTATGTTCTACCTATGTCTATTATATGTTTTGCTAGACTTATATTTTTAATATAAAAATATAATTTTTTTTGTGTGAAAAAAAGGTTCCTGTGAAGCATCATTATTCATTCAAGTGGCTTTAAAAAGAAAGGAAACATTCCAAGCTCTAAGGTGGTGTATCATGCATGTTGGTTTGAAAGAAGGAAACATTATGCTAAGGTTGGCCTAAGTTTTATTGTGTATTGACAAAGAATTAATATTGGTAAGATATTGTTTTCAAATTTTATTAGCATTGTAGATATATATGCTTTATTTTTCGTATTGTAATTATGTTTTTTTTCCTTATTAATGTGGAGCTTGGAAAATGAATAGTATGAAAATAATAATTTGCATTAAGCAAATTGTAGGAATAGGATTCATTCATGTGACAATGAAGTTGAGAAAACTGTTATAATTAAAAAACGAAAGATTAATATTAATTTACATATAGTAGGAATCCTTGAGTATGTAATTTTATTTGACTACTATCATCTTTAAAAATTTCTAAACCTATTTACTGCACCAAACAAAAAAATATTTTTGTGTGTGTTTACTTTAAACTAGAGAATACCAAATGTTTAACTCATTTTTGCACACAAATATGAAATGGAAGTTTAAAGTATAGAATACTACAAGTTTAAGTAATTTTATTTCTACACATGATTTTAATGGATGTATTTTCAAAATGTGTATTTTTTATTAAAATATATTGAAAATTTTCTAGAATGTCTGTATGGTGCATTTCATAATGATGAGTGGCCTTTTTCATATAATGATGTGTCTTCCTCCAAATATTATGATTACTTTGTAATATGGTTATGTTTATTCAAACATTATGAATGTCTATCAAAATGATTACTTAAATTGTATATAATATTTTTAATTGTTTCCATACTATGGTGTGCATTTGCACCTTATGAGACAATTGTTAATAGAAAATATCTTGAACTAAATAAAACTAAATTAAAATATTAAAATCCACTCTATAAAACACAAAATATGAAAAATCAAAAGCTATGTTATGCTAACTTGATCCTCACTCAATGTATACATAATAAAATACATTCAACAATTCTTTGAAAGTATCAACCACCAAAAGAAGACAATGTTAGCTATATTTTAATGAAATCATAATTGATAGAGAAAGCAAGGAATGTCGACGAATACTAATCCAATACAATAATAATTTACTTGAAAAATAAAGGAATATAAATGAATAACCAAGCAAAGTTGAAGCTTTAATGGAGGAAATGAAAGTTTGTCCTCAAATAACACTAAATGTGGAGGAGAAATGGAACATTAAATTAATCATTAACCTCATGAACATTATATTTAGTTTAACATTATATCTAACAACTAATGAACAACATGTCTTAGTGAAGGAGAAGGAATTGGAAACGAGGTCTGGTGGTGGAGACCCTTGTGGAGGTTGAAATGTCCAGCTAAGACTAAACTGTTCATGTGGTGCGTTCTTTATAATAAAGTTCCAACGTGGGATGTGCTTCAGAAACGGACATTTCAGGGTCCTGGATGGTGTGTGCTCTGCAAAAAGGCGCTGGAATCCACTTGCCATCTGTTTCTTTATTGCTCTTTTACAAAGGATGTTTGGCGGGAAGTTTCTTCACTGGCAGGTTTCATTTGTAACTGGGCAGGGGCTTCGATGGAAGTTGCCTGGGCATCATGGTGGCGGTCTAATACTTTGCAGAAACATAGGATATTACCTCTGCTGGTTACATGGGGGATTTGGTTGGCTCGTAATAAAGCCATTTTTGAGGACGCTGTTAGCAATCCGACCATTGTTGGAGCTCTGGCTGTGGGTTTTTATCAGTCTTATCCGGAACACATTCGGGTGGCCAATGAACGTAGAAGATTAGCTATGGATATTGATCGTTCGTTCCCGTGGGCCTTCTTCGACGGGGCAGCTCAAAACGATATATGTGGAGGAGGCGCTGTATTTTTCCTGTCTGATTCTCATTTCTATGTTCTTTCTATGGGCCTTGGGGGGGGCACGAATAACTTTTCGGAGCTCCTGAGCCTTAAACTCTTGTTGATCTTTTCACTTGAAAAAGGGTGCATTAATCTGAATTTTATGGGAGATTCGATGAATGTTATAAATTGGATAAATCAGACCCAAGCTTGTCGAAAGCTGAGACTTGCACACACACTTCACGCTATCAGACTTTTACTTCAGAGATTTGAATCTTACTCTTGCCGGCATGTATACAGGGAAAATAACCAGGAAGCGGACAAAGCTTCCAAGGAAGGGATCGGGCTGGCTGCGGGTACTTGGACTGTGAAAGAGATTAAAGATGGCAGACTGCAGGGTTTCTATCACAGACCCTTTGTAGAAGACTGATATTATCTTTTTACTTATGTACTTTTTTGTTATAGATGGATAATTCCACAGAACTAAAAACTTTTTTACAGCATTATATTGATGTATATCTTGAACCTTATGAAAGGAGGACAGAAAACGCTATGGGCATCTGAATATGTCCCTATCTTACTAGTTTATTGGCTGGAGGTTGTTATAATCTCATGACGGTTTTTTGGTTATGCATATGGTATTCACATGGTGAATCTACAAAATGTAATTTTGATCTCGCAAGATGAATGAAATTACGCTTTTTTTCCTGGGAAAAAAAACAACAACTAATGAACATGTATATTATTTGTAAAACTTAACCTAATGAACATGTACATTAATAGTAAGTGTGTGTGAGATTTCAATATTCCTCTTTCAATATATAATTTTTATTTACATGTTTGTCTTTGTTTCTTCATTTTACGTGACTCTCTTTGATCGTTTATTTTATGCTTATGTAATTTGAAATCAAAACCGTGGTATTAATGCTTCTTGAGATATTTTCCATCCTAGCTTCCTTTGGGGTTTTCTTCCTACACAACGACTTTATTCAAGCTTTTGAGATCATTGAAGTATGGTCATAAGTTGAAATTTATCTGCCAAGGGTTTAAGGGGTTGGGATATCATAAAATTTTGTTGCAATGTAAAATATAATTATTTAAATCCCACCCCCTCTTTTTTTAATTTCTTCCATGTTGATTATAACACATATATCCAAATTTTGTTTGGAAAACTCTATTTATTCCCATGTCTCCTAAGTCCCATTACTTCCTGTAATATATGTAGTGAATTGGGAAACTTCCAAGGTTTGAGCCTTGCCCAAATATGAACCAAACAAGTTTAAGAGTAGTAATTCTCATTATTTAATACCCTCATTACTCAACAACAACAACCGATCTATAATATATTATTTTTAGGCTAGAATGATGTAGGATATATTAAGTATAGTCCAACAAATCATCACTACTCAGTATTAGATCCAACAAGAGTCTCTAAGAAGTTCTCATTACTCAACATACCTTCAAGTTGGACACTAAATTGTCGCTACCAACTAGATATTAATAGGAACAAGCTCAATTCTAGATAAGAACCACTAAAGGGTATTAAAAAACTAGGTGAACCTAATAAAAACAACAAAATGTTGGTCATTGAAGTTCGCAAGGGAGACTAGAACATCACATGGTGAGAGACTTGCACCTAACATTTGGTATCAAACAACTAACCCCTGATCAACACTTTGGGAGACATCAAGGGCGTTATCTACAAGAGGTGTAGATATCTATCAGAGGAAAAGGATTCTTTGCAAGATAAGTGGTTACATATTTAACGAATCACAAGATAGTCCAACCAATAGTTTATTCACATATTCATTGTGATATTTGTCAAGATGGAGTTAGATACTTCAAAGACAATGTTTGTGTTAAGTTACTTATGTGTTATTATTTCATTAATGGGTGGCAGAAGGGGGGAGTGATAATAATTATTCTTTATTTTTTCCCTAGGGAATGCCTTCCAACATGCTGCTAAAATAGAGGCTAAGTTTCCTAAAGCTAGTCAGGTTAGTAAAGCAAAGTTGATTTGATTATGTTCTCAACACCTTGTGACTTTCAATATTGGCCAGTCCCATAACAATGGACAAAAACTTGAGGTCTCCCACCCATGGTATTTTTAAGGATTCAAATATTATTCCTTAATAAAGTATTCTAGGCAATTATTTTAGATTGAAAAAGTCCTTAAATATATATATCAATTTATTATTAAAACTTGTAAACTTTGGAAAGAATGATTAATATAGGAATATTTTATGTAAGAAATAAGTGAATTTTAAAAAATAAAAAAGGTTAATTGGTAAAAAAAATATTATAAAAAAAAAACAAAAAATTCACAATCCTTTTACAATCCTTTTATAAGTCAGAATCCCTTTACAGGTTTTGGTTTTCAACCAAGCAATGTTTAAACATAAAATTTACCTGTAGTGAGTTCTCCTTTTTCACTTTTTGGTGGGGGGTGTAGTACTGTTGTTCCTTCAACTACTGTTTCAGTTAGAGGTAGTCATTCTCAACCTTAGTGGAGTGGTCCTCAAGGGGGAAATCCTCTTGGTTATGGAAGGAACCTTTTCAAAGTATTCTCACTTTGCATCTTATGGCTAGGGAAACCCCAACCAACCTTATGGGAACTCTGGTTTCAGGAACCCTCCCCCCCATGCTCCCCAAACACATGTTTCTTCGGCTCAAGCACATCTATCATTTTTGGTAACCTTGAATTTTCCAGATCTTTCGAAACTGATGGGTGATCTGATTTGTCATGATCCAACTTGGCCTCTTGTAACAACTAAATTTCCTTCATATATTCCAAAGTTTGAAGGAAATTATGGTTAAGACCATGGGGACCATGTCACCACCTTTCATTTATGGTGTTCTTCCAATTTGTTGAATGATGATTCTATATGGTTAAGACTCTTTCAAAGAACCTTAACCAGTGTAGAAACCAAGTTGTATATTGAGTTTCCATCTTCTACTCACCATCGTTATCATTATTTAGCGACAATCTTTCTCAATCACTTCGAACTTCCTATTTAGTATGATGTCGGTACAGACATTTTGTCTACCTTTAGGAAAAACAAGGCCACACATATTTCTAACCATATTAAGGAGTCGCAGAGAAGGAATAGAATGATTAAGGCCAATATACTTCTAGAGTTTTTATTAGAGTGTTTTCGTAAATCACTTCTATTGTACATATCAAAATATGTTTCTACTTAAGGGGTTTCCATAGAATAAGAATCCATCCTTAGTCTTGACAACTTGATTTGATTTATGCATAGTCTGGGATTTATATGAGATTATTCCTGATTCACCATGATCAAACATTGATCCTAACAATCCCAAACCTGGACCACATGTTGATGGTAATGTTGGTTCTGTTGATACATCTACTGTAGAAGCTTTATCTAAGCAAATACAAGAGTTATTTGTTAATAATTCTATAGAAGAGGAAACTACGGTTGTCACTCCCTCTTCTCAAATAGCTATTGTACATAAT